>WNGS01167104.1:5062585-5081180 GCA_020271785.1 Procambarus virginalis | reverse complement strand
TTCTATAGGCCATTGCTCCTTGTGCCACTCTGAGGGCAGCCAGGTTCTGACTCGTGGTCCCTGATAAGTCTAGAACACCATGTGCATTGACTGATGCCAGGGCTAATACATTGATATCAGCCCAGTTGGTCGGGGAGCCTCTGGGTCTCGCCAAGAAATGGCATTTCATTACAATCGACGCTGGTTTTTTTGGGGCGAAGACCGGACAACGGCTTTCAGAGGGGCCCTTGGATCATTGATGCTTGGTTGGTCAAGCCGGGGTGCATCATGTGTTATCCATTGCGGCTCTTTGCCGTTTTCTGCACACCTCGGCCTCTGTGGTCGGGGATGCGCTTTGGGTTGATCCAGTTTCCCTCATTTACCTCGTTCCCTGTTCCAGGGCTTGGGTCTCCCAGGTCGTTTGCAGGGTCACTTTCATTTATTCCCCATATTAGAACAGACCTTACTAAGGAATGATATGTAAGAATTCACAAGATTATTGGCAATGTACTTAGACAGATGAAAAAAATTAAGAGGTCACTCGCATAGTGTTTTCTGGGTAAATAAAGCAGTGGAGAAATAGCCGTGATGACTGAACAGGAGGGAAGTGTCGGTTGTCACTTATTCTCCACAGTAGGTGGAGTCCTAGAGTTGATAATAACACCTTTATTACTGATATACAACATTGTGTTATAATGTTAACAAATAATGTTTTAAGATTACATTTATGCTAATAAATACAATAATCTCCTCATATAATTCATAACATTACTTCCCCCAGATATTATTGGTATTCCCAGACAAAGATGCCATACACATTGAGGACTTGTGGTCACACCTTGAGACACACACCAAAAGAAACCCTGAGAGCCTCAGATGAAACGCAACAAACCACATATTCCATTTTCAAGAGCAGTATTTATTGACTGTACTTGGAATCAAACCAGGAAGCTCTACCATGACGAAGAATAAAAGTACGGTTTTGCATGGCGAGATGTGTATCGAGTCTCTGTCGAGGTTTCTCACTGTAGTGAAACATCTCTTCATCTTTCCTGCTTATACAATAATGTTGCAAGTTTGGTATTAGTGTAAGATTTATTTGTAACTTAATCCAACAGCAATGTTTGCAAGAATCAGTCAAAGATCTGTTTCAAATTAAATGCATGTGGTATGCAGTCTATATACCAATCTTCACCAAGCAGGTGTAGAAACTAATGCTGGGGAAAAAGAGACCAGACCGTTATTATCTTCAGCTACACACAATATTATATTACACACTGCTGTGTGCTCCTTGTTCTTGTTATACATACACTTCTCCTTGCTCTCTTATACATACATTAAACTACCCTTTGCTGTATTGTACATACACTACTGTGTTGCTTCCTCTGTTATACATACACTACTGTTGCTTGCTGTCATACAGGCTCCAGGCGCTGACTGTGCCGTCATACAGGCGCTGGCTGTGCCGTCATACAGGCGCTGGCTGTGCCGTCATGCAGGCGCTGGCTGTGCCGTCATGCAGGCGCTGGCTGTGCCGTCATGCAGGCGCTGGCTGTGCCGTCATGCAGGCGCTGGCTGTGCCGTCATCCAGGCGCTGGCTGTGCCGTCATACAGGCGCTGGCTGTGCCGTCATACAGGCGCTGGCTGTGCCGTCATACAGGCGCTGGCTGTGCCGTCATACAGGCGCTGGCTGTGCCGTCATACAGGCGCTGGCTGTGCTGTCATTGTTTCAGATACTTGGGTCCTGGAGCCAAGGGACACCATGTACCAAGACAACAAAGGAGGCCGAGTGCTAGCCAGTGCAGGAAGGGGGGGTGCATCTTCCTAAGCGGTTCCCCCCCATCCATTTTTAATGCATCATACAGTCACTTATACCAATGCAAAGATCTCTTTTGCCCTATCACCCCAGCCTAGACACCCATCTGACTCCTCCAGCAGGTGGTCTGGTGACTCGAATGGGTGCTCTACATTGTTTCGTTTTACATGAACTACGCTTGGAGAGGGAGTGGGGGCCGAGAGAACCCCTACTGACCCAACGGAATTGTACGTGGACCATTCTCCCCCCTCATCATGACTAAGTCAAAACTCCTTAGGGGGGTTAATAATGTGTAAATACTGTTTTCAATACATGCATGTTGATTACAATGTTGTCTTTGTTTATTCTTTAGGTCTTCAGTGTGTAGAGCTGACCAAGAGAGAGACGTTGTTCTGGCGGTACCAGCGAGGGAAGCCCCACACCTACCTGGCTACCATCGAGGCTATATATTACTTCCTAGTCGATGTGCACATCAATGTTCTTAAGGCAGATTATGCCAGCGAATATGATGACCTCCTTTTTTTCTTTAAATTTATGTTTCAAAAAATCCATTCCCTCTATGATAAGCACACTTTAAGGGCATACAAAACAGTCTAGTGCTTTTAGTGCAATTTTGAGAGATGGTTTTTTCTGCATTCTGTATAATAAATTACATTTTAGTAAATGTTGTTTATTTTGGAGAGGGGTAATGTATTATTTTATTTTATTTCTTCACCTCACAACATCCAAACAAAAGTAAGATAAATTTTGTTTCCCTTCATCAGAAATACTGTTTTATGATATAAAAAGGAGAGAGAATTCTTAATTTACTTTTTAGGTGCACCTAGAAGGGGACCTAAATAAACAGTGCACAGGTGGAGCGTTAGGCCTGGTCAAGGACCGGGCCACGGAGACGTTGAGCCCCGAAATCATTGCAAGGTAACCGCATGGTACAGCGCAGTTTGAGGGTTGAACTAGACTTTGTAACCCTGGAGGACAGAGAAGAGGGGGTGTGATTGCATTGCACACTGTGCTGTGTATTGCAATTGCAAGATCAAACAGATTGGACAGTAATTTTCTATAGAGCTCTTTCTGCCATTTTTTAAGTCATGGGTAACATTTGCATATTTCCAATCTAAGGGAACTATGCCTTAGTCCAGGGATTTTCTGAAAAGGAGTTTCAGTGGTAGACACATTTCATCTGCCAGTTCTTTAAGGACTTTGGATTGAATTCCGTCCACACCTGGGGCTTTTGAGTCTTTCGGTTTGTTAGTGGTTTTCCTGTAAAGTATTGATTCAATGTTGGCTGTCCTCTTATCTTCTCTTATAACTCTGTTGGTCTCATCTTTTAAGGGTCCTGAGTTTTGTTTTGGTTTTATTTCTTATATAGGCAAATAAAGACTTTGGATCTTCCTTTGTTTTGAATGCATTTCTGTAGAAGCAGTTCAAACTCATGACATTGTGCAGCGTGCAGCCTGGAAAAGAAAGCAGCACCAATAGATACCCGAGTCTTTTATTTTGTTTCAGAAGGTGAGAGCATAGGCCATTAGGGCCACCCATACAGCTAAATGTGAGAGCTGGAGATCCTATGTCTCCACCGTTATGGTTGACCATCATCCCGTCTCCCTCATATCTGAAAGAAGATCGGTAAGATTGCTGGTAAATTTGTTCTAGACTTATCATCTGTCCTTCATCTCCATGGTTCTTTCATGGTGGATTTGGTATTGGTCACGAATGACTTTGGCTCACACTTTTCAGCGTTATCTCCGGTGCTCACTTTCCTACCACATTCTTTACTCGTAAACCTTTTCTTGAGTCTTTTACCTAGATCTTTCGCGCTCACCTCCAGCTCCCCAGTAACGATCTCTTCTCTCTATCAGAACTTCGGTCTGCCCTGTCCCTCTGCGGTTCTATGGCAGTGGACTTGGACGGCATTCATTATGAGATGCTTCACCATCTCCCTTAGGGTGCCTTTCAGTATTTACTGAATACAGTGCAGTATCTACAATCGTATTTGGAAGATGTCATTAGTCCCCCGACTGGCTTGAAGTGGTTGTTCTTCCCATTCGAAAACCTGGTACTCGAGGGGACCTCCCCCTAGGAATTTTTGTGCCATTTCCCTGACAAGTTGCATTTGCAAGCTCTTCGAATTTATGGTCAATGTCTGTTTTAAGTGGTTCTTATATACTGTTGCTGCCTCTCCCCTTCTCAATTTGGCTTTTGCAAGTGTTGCAGCGTGACTGATGTTTTAGTGGAACTAAAGGTTTACATTCATCCTGCCTTTGCAGCAAAGGCCTCTGTGGTTGCCATTCTTTTTGACTTGGAAAAGGCTTACAATACTACCTTGAGGTACAGTATTTTGCCCTAGCTTCATTCTTTTGGCCTTCGTGACAATCTCCGGATCTTCCTCTCTCATTGTTCCACTTTCTCTGCCTCCTTTCTCCAATTCAAAGGTGATCCCAGGGTAGTGTTCTGAGAACTACTCTTTTTTTTCCCCTCAGTGCCCTTAATGGTCTTACTTCTTTCCTGACATTTTTTTGTGTTGATGATCTCGCTCTCTGCTGTGGTGGGGATGACTCCCCTTTCTTCCAACACCAGCTTCAACTTGCGATTGATGCTGTGTCGTCCTGGGTCACCAATTATGGCTTCAAGTTCTCTACCTCTAAGATATCATAAAAGCTACGACTTTTACTCGGGAGCAGATCGTTCTTCGTCCCCCAAAGTAGCTCTATGGTAGTCTCCTTCTGTATAAAGATTCTGTTAAACGTTTGGGGTTGATGTTTGACACTTGTTTGTCTTGGTCACCACATAGCTCTTGCCTCCAAGTCAAATGCTCTAAGGCTCTTTACTTCGAATCTTGTCTCTTACTTCCAGTGGTGGTGTTACCATGCATGCTAACCACTTGTCAGAAGCGCCACTTTACCTCGGCTAGTGTGACCAATTCCTCAGAATCGACCGTTTGACTTGAAGTGAGACTTCATCTGACGTCTGCAACGGACAGAGGTTTGATGGTCTCATTTCAAACCAAACAGTCGATTCTGAAGAATCAGTCACAAGGTAACCACAATAAGCGATAATTTAATACTTACGTATGGGCCAAGCATCCTCACTCAATCCTTCCATACCACTAATGAGACACGATGATCTGCTAACGTCGACTGGGCTATGGCAATGGGCCCCACTTCACAGATGCCGCTGGTGATAGGTATGTACGATAACACACTACACACTCTTGGATGTGAGACTTGTGCGAGACAATGGCATAATTACCATGACGTTATTACACTGTGTGTGTGTGTGCTGTTACACGTACAGCAGTACACAGTCATGTGGGTGGATAGCACCACAATTAAACAGTTAAAGCCCTTGTCTCTCATATAATTCACTCCCGATAAACTATACAGATTATCCTAGTCACTTGCAGCACAATCACATATACTGTATAGAGTTAGGCTAGGCACTTATGAGACTTGACTTAGGCTTCTGATTCCACTAATTCATGATGATTTCTATAGTTTGTTACTCTTGTTAGCATACTTTATCTCACGTTATAAAAGTGATATGTCCACACTTTCTCTGTTCTTCCGCTGTAACTAGAACACGACTTGGGGATTCTGTAGGACATGAGTCGGAAACATGCGATATGTCGTAGAGGGACTTAAACTTTGAATCCAGAGTTGTTTGATTTGGCCGAATTAAGGAGCGTTCCGACGACGAGGACAACACAGAACGGCGAACCCAGCCTCACCAGCAACATGGTGAGTTGGTCCTTTGTCACAGATTTCTACACCAATGTAGTGACAGGTCTCATAATTGGCCAATGACAGAGTAGCTCTTGGACTACATAGGTAGTGGAACTTCCCACAGCTTCCCACCATCTTGCATAGTCTTTCCGGCTTGGTGCCTTCTTTTGCGGCCCTTGTGGTTGTAGGATTTTAGCATTCATGGTGGAAACATGTGAAAAATTACATGGATAAATAAATCTGGATCCCAAAATAATCTATCTAGATGTAACAGAGAAATTAGGTCAAATGGAGAAGTAGGTCTGTAGATTAAAGAAAAACTGGTATCCACAGAGCTCCTAAACTCAACTAATGAGGTATTTGAGACTCAATCTAGAAAGAACAAACGTAATTATTTTTCTAATATACAAACTGCCAAATTCAACTATTGAGGAATTCAAAGAGCAGATGCATAAAATAGAGAATATCCTTGATAACCTAGCAAACCCAGTACCAGATGTTATCTTCCTTGGAGACTTCAGACTACCCAGTTTTAGACTGAGAATGGCAAACAACAATAATATAGTAGGAATCAATCTGGAAATATCCAACCGCAGGTCAGAGAACTACAGAGATTATGTGAGAATTCTCACTCGACCAACAGATTATAGAACCAACTAGGAACAAAAACACACTAGGCCTGATCTAAACAATGAAGAACTAATCAGAGATATTACAAACTCGGACCACAAGCCGTAGATCCAAGACGATTAACAAGCGAGAAGGGTTATTCAATCGATCCAATTTTAACAATTAAGAGGATTGACTGGGAAAAATAAATATAAACTTTGCTGTTATTACTAGGGTGGTCTATTTAGGAGAAATAAGAGTTTATACAAATAAGTACAGTATCCGTTGAGTTTGTTACCGACTTGCAGTGCTGTCGGCAGTACGATCAAGTAGTAATATGCAAATTATTGGATTTCTTTAAGAATTTGGACTTAGTTGTTGTCTAAGTAGTAAGGAGCCAGTAGTATAGTTATTTTAGATTGTTTTGTTATTTGGACAGAACGCATTACAGAACATGAACGGTTACAGAATGCTTCCAGGCAAGGCAAACATTCAATATGATCATGGTGGTCTGTGAGGAAGGTCGCGTCAGTCTTTCCAGCATTATTTTCCTCTAAGATAAATCCTGTTCATTTTGTATCTGCCACTGTGTTCCTATTTATGCCTTACAAATTATAAACAACTTACAGCTCACTCAGCGTATTTTCAGGAAGAGGACCTGTAAGAGGATGATGTCCTGGGGAATATGTGCTTAATATGTGTGGGTTATTATTTCCTGTCACCAGAGTGTTAATTCTTGCCTAGTATATTGTGGGTTTAAATCGTTGCTTCTATCAAACAGGAGTACTGGATCTTAGAGTAAATTCAAGAGGCAAGATCATTTGTTATGATTGTGGGAGCGGAGTTTTGTTAATAGATTGTTAGCAACACGTTTATATAGCCTGTGAGCTTGGTGCGAAAGCATCATTCTCTAGACGGTAAACTTTTGGAGTTTCTTCCCTGGGGACTGAGCTTAGTATTCTTACTAAGTTGGGCTGTTCCAGTTTGTGTTACACTTACCCTTGTCCATGATTTATTGGGTAATTTGAGGTGATTCCAATTGGTGTAAGTTGTATGCAAATACCCATATATATGCCCCACTAGCTACCCATATATATGCCCCACAAGCTACCCATATATACGCCCCACTAGCTACCCATAACACTTGCAAACATCCAACAGGAGACAGTCATAGGAGACAAAACTCCCACATGGGGAACAGCCCAACTGACAGCTGAAGCATACAAGATATCCTTGAAGCATGTCCCTGTGAGAAGGGTCAGAAAGAGGACGCAGATGACTGTCCAGGAGAAGAAAAAAATCAGATACAGTACTGTGTGCTTAAAACACAACGTTCACAACAAAGAAAAATACATCTAAACAGGGAGATCAAAGAAATAAAGCAGATGCTGAAGTGATCATATAACTTTGAACAAATGGAATTGGAACAGAAAGCTATACAAGAGATAAAGAAAAATCCTAAATATTTTTTCACATATGCAAAATCAAAAAAAAAAACTATCACCAGTATTGGATCTTTACTTACTACTGAAGGTTCATACACAGAGGATAATAAAGAAATTAATGAAATCCTCAAAGGCAAGTATAAGGTTATGTTTAGCACCCCCAATAAACAACATGAAAGTTGAAGATTGAGATAGTTTCTTTATGAATGACATCCAGACTCCAGATAATATAACATATTAACACAAACTCAGAAGACTGAAAATTTGACAACATGCACTCAGCCCCTGGTCCTGACTCATGGAATTTAATTTAATATTTATAAAGAAATGTAATGATAGACCAGTTGCACTAACATCACACACAAAAGTTTTTGAAAGAAGGATTAGGAATAAAGTTTCCAGTTTTATGGAAACAATTGCCTTTTGTTTGTCCCCTACACTGAACCTGTATGTTGAAACCAGCGTCCTGTCTCTACACAATTGTTGTGATCCTTACTGCCCTACAACATCCTCATTTGCGCTTATGTTGTACTTTGACCATTACCCCTCCTGTGGGCCCTGTTCCCGTTGACAAACTATCTTTTTCTGTATGGTTGTCTCACTTGCAAGATTCTCTCTCTCTGCTCGTGTTACATGTACCAATATTTCTCCTCATGTCATTCCATCCTTGCCCCCCATGGAGGGTGTCACTTGCAAAGTTTTGTGAAACCTTGACCCACATGGCAAAGGCCTCCTACAGTTCTGAAATGCCTTTTCCTTGCACATTTTTCTCCTCACTCTTGCTCCATTGCTGTTTTCACAGATGGGTCTAAGTCTACCAACTGTGTAAGCTAATTCGTTACATTTCCTGACCAGACCTATATGTGTTGCCTGTCCCTTCATGGCATAGCTTTATGCAATTTGGAATGCTCTTCGTCAACTGCTTTCTTGCTGTCAATCTTCATACGTCATTGTAGTTGGCTTGCACGATGCCCTCGTGGCTCTGGAGTCATTTAATCCTATCAATCCTGTGGTAGTAAAAATTCAGCATTGGCTGTTTTTTATCTCCAGCAGATTTAAGACAGTTGAGTTTTGCTGGTTCCCAGGCATATTAGTGTTTCCTTAAATGAGCATGCGGACGCTGTCATTAACGAGGCTATCCGCACTTGTCCTATTTCCTGGCAAAGACATTCCTTACTCCGACTTCTACCCCAGTCATTCATCCCTTAATCTGTGCCCATTGGTAAAGTCATTGGTCTTCTGTTATTGATAACAAACTGGATTAGTTTGGATAAAGGATAAAGCTGGATAAGGATAAAGCTCTTAAGGATGTCCTGTCCCCCTTGGCCTTCCTCCTGCCACTGTAACCGGCGGTGGTAAACAACTCTGGCAAGGTTAGGTATTGGCCATACATATTTAACTCGCCGGCACTTAATGGAGCGCTGCCCTGCTCGTTATGGTCCCTCTTACGGTTGTGCATATCCTTGTTGAATGTCCTGACTTCCAGGATGTGTGAGTATTGCTTCCTGATTGTCCCTCTATAGAATCCCTGGTGAATCAGATACCTTAGATTTTGTTCCCATATTGGCATCCTTAGTGATATTTAGCTCCTTTTGAATATCCTGCAAATTTTTTGGTTACACCACATAAGTCTCCCCGGCTTGGCGGCACTTTTTGATAATTACTGTACTTACAAGGACCACAGCCTGGTGGCACCACAAGGACTACAGCCTGGTGGCACCACAAGGACTACAGCCTGGTGGCACCACAAGGACCACAGCATGGTGGCACCACAAGGACTACAGCATGGTGGCACCACAAGGACCACAGCATGGTGGCACCACAAGGACCACAGCATGGTGGCACCACAAGGACTACAGCATGGTGGCACCACAAGGACCACAGCATGGTGGCACCACAAGGACCACAGCCTGGTGGCACCACAAGGACCACAGCCTGGTGGCACCACAAGGACCACAGCCTGGTGGCACCACAAGGACCACAGCCTGGTGGCACCACAAGGACCACAGCATATTGGCACCATTTTTATGCTATACTCATATAGTGCACCTCAGACAACAGCTACTTTTATTCCTAACTATTTATTACATTATAAATCATGTCCCTCATCATTAGACTAGCAGTACAGCCTTGTGTTATGCTACACATCAACACAATACATACCTGTGGACATCACTATAAATATCAAGTTTTTAGTTATCAAACACTCATGGTTGAATTTTGCCCATATACACAAAAGGATTGGCTAAAATATTTTTGGGTAACTGATAAACAACTCGACTGTAGGTCTATATATTTATTTGCATTACATTCAACCTTGCATTAAAGGCAAAAATTACCACGTACAAAACCAGTTGGTATTATTGAATTGCTAGGCTTAATACTTTGGCAATTCCATTGGAATCTTGAGAGTCTGAAAGTCAACATTGGGTTTCATATATGCACAGTATAGAGTAGTTTATTCAAAGGGAAGGACAAGTACCACACATGATTTGCCAACTTCTACATATTATATGTAACTAAACCAATCCTCAAGTCAATTATTAGGATGATCATGTATATATATCAGCAGAAGAATATTTGCATTATATACCAAAAAATACTGGGTATAGTGAGGAGTCCAAGCAAATACATCAAAGTCTCTTGATATTCTGAGTGAATTAGGGATCTACAAAGAAATTTATGTTGAACTCATCCTAAAATTGATCATGTACAAATATCTATTGGTAAGAGACTACCCCATGTGGGCCGTGTGCCTGTGCCCCGAGAGGCAGTATTACCACAAATACCTAAGCTTGCATAATTCAATATCTAGTAATAAGCTGGTCTTCCAGACCAACTAATCCAGTATTAGTTCATCTGGAGTAATACAGTATTTATATAAATGCACAACTTCATTTTTGTGACAATTTCATGCATTATAATCATGAAAGCTACAATAACAGTCTTGAGATGAATTTAACATTCTAACAACGAGTACTGTAATGATGGTCTTGTAATGCTCGAGGATATAAGCAAACTCCTTGGCCCTTATAACAAACACACATTAATCAATCACAACTATTAACAGTAAATATTTATAAATTTTCAAAACAAAAGCCGCTCGAGTGTTAATTTAGTATATATATGTGATGTCTTTAGTATATATTATATGTCTTTAACATTAGGTTCCACCAGCAGCCAAGTGTAGTTTGATGAGATCCATAATAATAATTCTAAATATAATCATAGCATGAGAAAGTATTCAATGTTTTATTAAGTTGACCAAACCACACACTAAAAAGTGAAGGGACTGTGACGTTTCAGTCCGTCCTGAACCATTCTGAAGTCGATTGTGTTTTCGAGAATTGTCGAGAACACAATCGACTTGAGAATGGTCCAGGACGGACCGAAACGTCGTCATTATCCCTTCACTTTCTAGTGTGTGGTCTGGTCAACATATTTCAGCCACGTTATTTTGACTCCTCGTCTGCATGTTTTAGTAAAATGCAATAAATTATTACTTAACTTTTAAATACATGAAGAAAGTTACTAAGCAAACTGAAGCTATGAGTAGACAAGTACAGTAGTACTGCGAGGTCAACTACTTAACACCTAACAACTCTTAACTATTAATAACCAATGCATTATTTAAAACATTTCAATTCCATAAGACATAACTATGCTAGGATGTAGAATTAAATGCAATACTAAATAACAATGAATTTTACATTTACATAAAAATTCATAACAACAATACAGATTTGCCATTGTCTTGCAAGGAGGAATGATTAATAATAATATAGGGTGTGCATGTGTGTCTGTGTATTCACCTAATTGTAGTTATAGGATGAGAGCTATGCTCGTGGTGCCCCGTCTTGCCAGCACTGTCATAGTAGTAGGCATCCGTCAAGTCTCAAAAGACTATGGAGTTGTGCTCTGGTTGTCAGTCTGGAGTGGCCTCTCCAGGGTGCAAAGCCAGGGTACGTAGATATGGAGTAGAAGCTGTCATCTATGCAGCAAGTCCCCCCCCCCCCCCACCTACCCCTCTCCACGAACCAAAAAAGTCTCCAATGGAAAGGCAAATGCCAATACATTTGGTTTCTCACTTGGTGACATTCACTGTCACAGGAACTGTCAGAACGAGGTTGAAGGCAACAACGAACTTCCCTATGGGCTCCAGCTCCGGAGTTTACCTCATAGTTGGTAAAAGAAGGCACAAGGACTCCAAACCCCGAGACCGCTGTGATCGGGGCCGGAGAAGAACGACCCCAGCCTCCTGAAGCAGCGCTTGGGCCATACGACAGAGTCCGCACCAACAGGTTCCAGACAGATATTGTTACAGCCAAGTTTCACCCGAGGCGGGCTTTCCTTCACGACCCAACAGGGGGAAGGGAAATATTTAATTGTATTGTTATTATTATTATAATTGTTATATTTAATAAATATTAATTATAACTAATATTATAATGATCATGTCACATGACACTTTGAAACTACTGTACTGAAAATTCGGGCCTCTCCCACCTTCTCCATTGTTGCAACAGACTACCGCTGATTTCAAAAGAAAACTTCTCTAATTTTTTTTTTTTTTGGGGGGGGGGGGGGGGGCACCTTCGTTTTCTTAGCTTGAATCAATGACTTCTTGTTCAGGAAGTTGCTGGTTTTAGGAATTCATTTTTGTCAATTTGGTAAATTCCTGTTATTACTTTTGTCAATGATGATATACTTTTTTTTTTATCTTTTACTTTTTGACATATATAATGTGTCTAAACTCTCTTTGTAACTCTTGTTTTACTTAGTAACTTGTCCAACCACTTAGGGTCTGGACGGTAGAGCGACAGTCTCGCTTCATGCAGGTCGGCGTTCAATCCCCGACCGTTCAATTGGTTGGGGCACCATTCCATCCCCCACCCCGTCTCATCCCAAATTCCGACCCCTTCCAAATGACATAGTCGTAAGGGGCTTGGCACTTTGCCCCGATAATTTCCAGTTGTTTTTTTAGTTCTGGAAGCCATTTTGTTGCATGCCTTTGCACCTTTTCCAGTCTACTGATGTGCATCTTGAGATTTAGGCACCATACAACTGCTGCATATTGAAATTTTGGTCTCAAAAGTTACGAACAGTTTCTTTAGTATTTCACCATCCAGGTAATTACAAGTACAGTAATTCTAAAGTTTGAAAGCACGGCATATGCTCCTTGCACAATGTCCTGTGTGTGTTCTTCGGGTGATAGTCTACTACCCAGAACCACTTCCAGATTTCTTTCTATGTTAGAGTTCTTTAAGTCCTTTCCACATAATTTGTAGGTTTGTGTGGTCTATTTTCTCCCACTTCACATTCCATAACATGGCATTTAATCACATTGAATTCCATTTGTCTCATGGTGCTCCAAGCACTATTTTATCCAGGTTGTTTTGAAGGGCATGACAAGGGTATGTGGGCCTGCGGGCCACTCCAAGCAACAGCCTGGTGGACCAAACTCTCATAAGTCAAGCCTGGCCTCGGGCCGGGCTTGGGGAGTTGAAGAACTCCCAGAACTCCATGAAGCAGGTATATGTGGGCCTGCGGGCCGCTCCAAGCAACAGCCTGGTGGACCAAACTCCCACAATTCAAGCCTGGCCTCGGGCCAGGCTTGGGGAGTAGAACTCCCAGAACCCCATCAAGCAGGTATATGTGGGCCTGCGGGCCGCTCCAAGCAACAGCCTGGTGGACCAAGCTCTCACAAGTCAAGCCTGGCCTCGGGCCGGGCTTGGGGAGTAGAAGAACTCCCAGAACCCCATCAACCAGGTATCAACCAGGTAATCGTCTAGGTTTCCCATCTTCCCCTAGTAGACGATGAACATTACTGGCGCAAGAACTGAACCCTGTGGTACTCCTCCAGCTAGATACATTGCCTCTCATTACCGCCCTCATTTTTGTCAGATTTTTTTTCTGACAAGTTTTTTTTAGTGTGTAAGTGTAGTTGAAATATGCAGTAGTTGTATGGTGCCCATATCTCAAGAAGCACATCTGGAAAAGGTGCAAAGGCATGCTACAAAATGGCTTCTGGAACTAAAAACAAGAGTTATGAAGAGGCTAGAGGCATTAAATATGTCAAAGATAGAAGAAAAAAAAAGAGGTGATATGATCACCAGTTACAAAATATTAACAGGAGTCAACCAAATTGACAGGAATTCTTGAAACCTGCAATCTCAAGAACAAGAGGACACAGATTCAAGCTAAAAAAACAAAGGTTTCTTTTACAAATTGTGGTACACGGTTGGAACAAGTTAAGTGACATGGTGGTGGAGGCCAAAACCATCAGTAGTTTCAAAGCGTTATATGACAGAGTGCTGGGAAGACGGGACACCAAGAGCGTAACTCTTATCCTGTAACTACACACACTTTTCTGTTTGTGTGGACATACTCACCGACTCGCCTAGTTGTGTTTGCAGGGATTGAGTTTTGGCTCTTTGGTCCCACAGGTGGGACCAGGAAGGACTTTGGTCTGTGTGTTTGGATGAATCGGATTTTAGTTCTGTTGACTATTACACCCTACGTTCTTTTTGTTAGGAAATTAAAGATCCATCTCCTTATTTTGCCAGTAATTCCTTCTGGATAGATTTTGTGCAATAACACCATGATCAAATTTGTCGAAAGCTCTCATGAAATCTGTTTATATTACATCAACATTGCTAGTATTGTGTACTGTAACTTAGGCCACTAATAACTGACACAGGTACAGTAAACTGTAAACTCAGTATACCTGTGTTAGTTGAACAGTGTATATTCCTGAAAATGACACATTGTGACAAAATGTCGAATAAAATGGAAAGATTAAGTGATCTAGTGTTTCTTCACCCTCCAGATGGTAGAAGGTATTTGCGTAGGGGAAAATATCCATAAGAAAATTACCAACAGCCACAATGCTGTTATGTTTAATGACATGTGTATTAGTTAAAACCTGCTTGCAAAATATATAATATGTATATACTGTATATGTATATTTATAAGAAATTGTGTCTAAAGTTGGAGGGAAATGGTCTGGGGTACGGGACAGACATGAGTCTACACTAACCAGCCTAAGTTAAATGCTTTAAGAAATATTAGCCATTATAACTACCCCTAGGCCATTGTCATAGAGTCAAGTGTTATTTTCATGGCGTCATATGGCACGTGATTAGTACGCGTTGTAACGAAAAAGAAACTTATACGAGATAAAAAAAGAGGAAGAGAAAATGCAAAGCATCTGAGATCCATACATTTATTTGTTTGAGTGCTTGTAGAAGTGTTTGTCTGCCCGTCTCTCCAAGGTTGGAGGCTAGCCCCACCCACCCTTGAAGAGGACTGGTCCAAGGGTACAGCATGGACATGGGCTAGCTGGACTCATATTGGTCCTATTAAAAGGAGGGTAAGGCAAAATAGTAACCCCCCCCCCCTCCACACACACACACAAAATATATAAAAGGTCGCTGGCAGAATCCCTAGATTTATTCACTTGAAAGTAAATTCTGTATTAAAAGGAAATGTTTGTTCAAGGGAAGAGTCCAGATGTGGAAGGAGTAAAACAAAAAGAGGGGAGGGAAAGGGGGAACAACCTACCTACTGTGGCTTGGTCTCTGATCAGCCCTCCTGGGGCCAGATTCACGAAGCAGTTACCCAAGCACTTACGAACCTGTACATCTTTCCTCAATCTTCGGCGGCTTTGTTTACAATTATTAAACAGTTCATGAGCTCTGAAGCCCCAGGAGGCTGTTTATAACAATAACAACAGTTGATTGGCAAGTTTTCAAGCTTGTAAACTGTTTAATAAATGTAACCAAAGCCGTCAAAGATTGAGGAAAGATGCACACATTCGTAAGTACTTGCGTAACTGCTTCGTGAATCTGGCCCCTGGTTGCTGGTCTCATCCGCCAGTTTGATGAGGCTGCTCATAGCCTGGTTGATCAGGTAGGGAGATGAGAAGGGGGGAAGCAGGCGGGAAGAGAGAGAGAGACAGACAGACTATCCCGGGTATCCCTTCTAGTATACCTTATGTTGGTCCATCTGTCAAACGTTGGAGGCCAGATGCTCGGGGCTAGCCTCACCCAACTTTGACACATGAAGCATGTAGTGTATGGTAATGTCATAGGCCAGTTGGAGTCGCCTACAGTACCACACATTCAACAAATATTGACATTCAACTTCCCCCCACCATGCAATTTTCATGAAGTCAAGTCTGACATATTAGCTGTGTTCCCTGTAGACTTACTCAGCAGTTAAGAGTGCTTCATTATATAATTTTTCTGAGAAGGAAGCAATGTTTGAAGAGAGGGAAGAAGGGGATATTTGAAGAGAATGGAGGAGAGGAGGGAAGAGATGTGAGAGGGAAAGATGTGGGAGAGGAAGGAGATTGGGTCCAGATGAAAGGAAAGGGGAAGAGAGAGACAAGTCAACCAAGTACAGATTAATAGATCACTGATACAACTTCGTTCCAATAGGATCCGAGACCCTAGGTCCATGGGTAGAGAGCGCAAGAAGATTTCTTAAGAATCTTGGTTCCAGGCTCATTGACACTACAAGAAACCCTAAGCAGCAAGTTTTCTCTTCCAGTGCCTCAGTGTTGCGATCCAGAGGGAAAATGCCCGCTGCATCCTCGATTCCTGCCCAGCGTCGGAGGAGTTCGAAGAAATCCACAGCCCCCTTATTTCCTCTTAATGTTCAATTTTTTTAAACATTGGATATGTAACTGTATAACCCTGTATAATAAAGTGTACAACATAAAAAAAAGGGGGTGGTAGGAGAAGTGAAACTCATACGTATTTAGAGTTAAATGGCAAGTTTTCTCTGCATGTTCTGTGTTCCTTTCTTTGAGGCTATGGGTCCCTACAATTGCACCAAGAGGTGGTACCCCCTTATATATTATGTATAATTATATATATATATATATATATATATATATATATATATATATATATATATATATATATATATATAAACTAAAATTCCTGATTTGAATGTTTATTTCCTTAATTTCCAATATACAGTACGATAGCCTTGGCAAAGGAAACAAAAACTTTAAAGAATAGTTTATGAGGTGACAGACATTTCAAATGATGTGTAATTTGATCCTGTGAAATACCAACTCCGGTCTCTTGACCTACTAGATCTTTCTCCTTCACATTGACTGACATTGGCCAGCAAGAAATAGATGATTCTAGCTTATCACTTACTGAAATTATATTGGACAAATTAACAAAATGCACCATCAAGATAAATAATCTAAACCTATTGTATACAAGATTATTCACATCTATTATACTTTGGTCAAACATATTTCCTTTCCTTTGAGAACCTCATTTAGAACAATGTACATGTACTTCCCTGCACCACCACCACCACCACTCGCCATTAACAGTGATTTACAGTGACCGCAGTAGCAAGTCTGATTATCAACTTGTATTTAATATCAAGATACATTAAGCTGGAGAAGCCCTTTGTATACAATCAATGAAGAATGCCACTACAGTACATCATATGTGAAGAAGAATGCACCTTAAAAAGACTAATGTACCTCCTACTGTAGGTAACTGGGGGATTAAACCGCCAATGAACATCTAAGTGTTGATACTGAAAAATTGGATTTGTAATCCTCAACAGTCACAACATTATCTAAACCAAAAATATAGAGATTAAATACTGATTGCTTATACTACTTGAATCTTTTTTCTTTGTCTTGTTGTAGAGGTGATGAGTTTCACATAATGCACTTAAGTCTGACATTGGTGTGGCAATTGTTCAGGGTTCTAAACTGGAGGCAAATACTTGCTTATGAATTTCTTGACATCTGCCATTTCCTGAAAGTAATGAATAATATTTTACTTGTTTTTTTTTTTAGCAGTCAAGCCGGTAAGCCACCAGCCACTTGCCGTACAGTAGCATTTTCTACACGCAACATCAATCTGTATATTATCACTTTTCCATAGCACATCAACTATAATAAGCAGGCATGTCAAACTGAGGGTCCCCCGAGGGCAATACGGGTCACATTTATGTTATCGTGAGAGCCATGCACAACTAATTGAAGTCATTTAATAAAAATTATTGCAGAACATTTGTTTTATAATATATTATAGTAGAGTATATACCAAATTACAGTATCCTTTGTGTGGGCTGCAGGCATGTTTGCAAAAGGCCACATGCTGCCTGTGGGCCGCAGGTGTGCTTGTAGAGCACACCGCATGCTGCCCACGCCCGGGCATCATGTTTGACATGCCTGATATATAGCATTGTGCCTAAGTCCCATACAAAATGCTGAGATTGCATAAATATCGAACTGATAAATAAATATTATCTAATAATACATGAAACTTTACTGATAAATAATCCAGTGTCTTGGCTTGATCTGAAAAATTTATCTCGGCTTAATGTTTATCACACACCTTTTAATGTATAATATTGCAACACAAGTTATCATTAAAACATGCACTTGCAACACTGGCCACATCTTAATTACATTGCCTCTGAAGCAACCCAACAAAGACAATTATCTTACCTTGATACTGAAGCAACTCATGGAAGACAATTACCTTGCTACTGAAGCAACCCATAGAAGACAATTACCTTGCTACTGAAGCAACCCATAGAAGACAATTACCTTGCTACTGAAGCAACCCATAGAAGACAATTACTTGCTTCGGAAGCAACTCATGGAAGACAATTGCTGTACTACTGAAGCAACCCATGGAAGACAATTGCTGTGCTACTGAAGCAACCCATGGAAGACAATTGCTGTGCTACTGAAGCAACCCATAGAAGACAATTACCTTGCTACTGAAGCAACCCATAGAAGACAATTACCTAGCTTCGGAAGCAACCCATGGAAGACAATTGCTGTACTACTGAAGCAACCCATGGAAGACAATTGATGTACTACTGAAGCAACCCATGGAAGACAATTGCTGTGCTACTGAAGCAACCCATGGAAGACAATTGCTGTGCTACTGAAGTAACCCATGGAAGACAATTGCTGTACTACTGAAGTAACTCATGGAAGACAATTGCTGTGCTACTGAAGTAACCCA
>WNGS01167104.1:5049730-5062485 GCA_020271785.1 Procambarus virginalis | reverse complement strand
CTAAATATATATTTTTTATATTATTATTTTACTTATTGTTGTTGTATAACTTTCAGTGACGGGTGAGGATCGTGACTCCAAGGTCGTTCACTTCATCAGTCTGTTACAAGGTAATGTTCTTAATATAGTGCTTGTGGCGTGGCTTGTTATGCCCCACATGCAAGGTCTTGCATTTTGTGATATTAAAAAGCATTTGGCAGTCTTCTGACCATTTGTGGAGTAATTGTAGATATTTTGTTAAGGAATCAATATCATTTTCTCTTCCCCTCTTCCATAAATCTTAATGTCGTCTGTAAATCTAACGATGTGGTTTGTAATAGTTTCATATATATGATGTATATGACTAAAAGGACTGGCCCCAAAATGGACCCCTGTGGTTCAGGCCTGGTCGAGGACCGGGCCGCGGGGACGCTAAGCCCCGGAAGCACCTCAAGGTAACCTCAAGGTGGTAACCCACTCACCTCATTTCTCTAGATTCCTTACCATTTACTACGAGCCTTTGTTTTGACCATTGTTTTACCCATTATGGTATTCTACTTTTTATTCCATGGGCGGGTGATTTCCTTGCTAGGCTTTCAACTTGTACCTTATCAAAGGGCTTAGTAAAAAATCCTGTATACAACATAAATAAATAAATAAATAAAAAATAAATGTTTATTCAGGTACGGTACATACATACAAGTGATTTTACATAAATTGATCGACTTATAGATAGAGCTAGTACATACATCTACCGGAAATTATTTATCTGGATAACTGGTTACTCTTTCCCAAATGTGAGCAGTTTGTAAGGTAGGATCTGTCTTAACAAACCCATTTGTTTTGATTTTATAAGATTGTTCACTGAAAGATGGTAAATGATCCTCTCCCTTAAGGTATAGGTTAAGTAATTGTAATTAAGAAGCGATAAGATGCTTATCTTAACATACTAAGAAGGTTAGGTGAGGTCGGTGTTTTCTATGAAGCTTTTCAAGGTAAACTAAAATGTTCACAGTCACTTAGTATGTCACATATGCACTTATTGAATAAGCCAATATTGACTGTAAGCAAGTGCGAGAACGGGTTTAAGATTCTATCCGTGAGCTTGCAGATGTACGATAACAAACTGATCAGAACGGTACTGTTAAGCTCTCCATGTTTTGAAAATAGGAGTAACATTTGTATATATCCAGTCTAGAGGGACTATATCATTTGGTCTAGAGATTTTGTGAAGTGTGAGTGGTAGACACAGTTCGTCTGTCAGTTCCTTTATGTTCCTGTCAGTTCTCGCTTCATGCAGGTCGGCGTTCAATCCCCGACCGTCCACAAGTGGTTGGGCACCATTCCTTCTCCGTGTCCCATCCCCAATCCTTATCTTGACCCCTTCCCAGTGCTATATAGCCGTAATGGCTTGGCGCTTTCTCCTCATCCGTCCACACCTCGGGCCTTTGAGTCTGTCAATTTGTGAATGTTCTTCCTGGTTGTGTGGCGAGTTATGGGAGGCTTCCTTAACTCGTTCTCTGCACCTCCTTCAAACACTTGTGTGGGTGACGGGATAAATAATAATGATTCATTGTGTCGGGAGGGACAAGCAGCCAGCGTGTATATATACAGGCCCTCTCAGGGATGCACCCCCATAACAAGGGGGGAAAATCCCTTATGGCCAAAAATTGATGAAGTCAAAATCCCACCTGTTTGGAAAATTGACATATTGGCCCGTTTTCTATGCGTGGATTCTCGGTTAGGTTAGGTTAGGTTCGGGTAATTTTGTACATAATTTTAGTGTCGTTAGCGTTCACGGAGTCACTAAACAGATGAACTTAATTGCCTGAACCTAACCTAACCAAGGACCACGAATGGAAAACGGGACGTCATGTCAATTTTACGAACCGTTGTAATTTTAAGTTCATCGTGTTGGGGAGGGCAGGTGGGTATGTGGGCAGGTGGGTATGTAGGGGCGGAGGGCAGGTGGGCAGGTGGGTATGTAGGGGCGGAGGGCAGGTGGGCAGGTGGGTATGTAGGGGCGGAGGGCAGGTGGGCAGGTGGGTATGTAGGGGCGGAGGGCATGTGGGCAGGTGGGTATGTAGGGGCGGAGGGCAAGTGGGTATGTAGGGGTGGAGGGCAGGTAGGTATGTGGGCAGGTGGGTATGTAGGGGCGGAGGGCAGGTAGGTATGTGGGCAGGTGGGTATGTAGGGGCGGAGGGCAGGTGGGTATGTAGGGGCGGAGGGCAGGTGGGCATGTAGGGGCGGAGGGCAGGTGGGCATGTAGGGGCGGAGGGCAGGTGGGCATGTAGGGGCGGAGGGCAGGTGGGCATGTAGGGGCGGAGGGCAGGTGGGCCTGTAGGGGCGGAGGGCAGGTGGGCATGTAGGGGCGGAGGGCAGGTGGGTATGTAGGGGCGGAGGGCAGGTGGGTATATGGGTAGGTGGGTATGTAGGGGCGGAGGGCAGGTGGGTATATGGGCAGGTGGGCATGTAGGGGCGGAGGGCAGGTGGGCATGTAGGGGCGGAGGGCAGGTGGGCATGTAGGGGCGGAGGGCAGGTGGGCATGTAGGGGCGGAGGGCAGGTGGGCATGTAGGGAAGGAGGGCAGGTGGGCACTTGACCTTGAAGACGTGGCTTAAGACATAGTATGTACTAGTACTATCTACAAATCCAACATTCTGTTTGTAACTCAATATGTATTTATGTACTTTCACCTAAATATACATTATTTATATGTTGTAATTTATATTTATTTTATATTTTATTTATTTTATTATATTTTATTTATTTTAGTTATTAGTTTAGTTGGTACTATGCTTGTCTTGTGCTATATTCACTCGTGGGCTTAAGTAGTGTTTCTTGCGATGGTTTCTAATGACTCAGTGTATAAGATGATCACAAGAACCATAATATTAGCGAGTATTGACTAGTAATTATCATTCCTTGAGACTTCGTCAAGATCAGATACTGAATTCCTCTCTGCCATTGATAATTATAATGACACTATTTGTTTTGCATTTCGCTGAACTTACGCTGAACATTTATAGTCTTGTGTGTGTGCAGTTGGGTACGAGAAATAGTGATATTTCTATATCACTTAATGTTGAATTTTCAGACGCATTGTGACGTATTGTCTGCATAGAGCGATCTTTCTTAACTAGAATGTGACGTATTGTCTGCATAGAGCGATCTTTCTTAACTAGAAAGCGAACAGCATAATGATACACAGCCTTATCAAACTTATGCCTTCAGCCCAACAAGTCTATGTGGGTGGGGACGAGGACAGGTTGACGAGTTTAGCAGTTACCAGGGAGGATGTTCTTAAACAAATAGTAAAGCTCAAACCAAACAAATCCCCAGGGCCGGATGAAGTGTTTGCCAGAGTGCCGAAAGAATGCAAAGAGGAGCTTTGTGACCCACTGTCAATCATATTTAATAAATCAATAGAGTCAGGCACAGTGCCAGAGTTTTGGAAAGTTGCTAATGTGATACCAGTTTTTAAGAAAGGAGATAGATCACTTGCGTCTAACTATCGACCAATTAGCCTAACGTCTATTGTGGGAAAGTTACTCGAATCTATAATAGCAAATAAAATTCGTCTTCATCTTGAAAAACATAAATTAATAATTGAATCGCAACATGGTTTTATAAATGGCCGTTCATGTTTAACAAATTTGTTATCTTTTTATTCTAGCATAGTTGAGGCAGTTGATAGTGGTAAGGATTGTGATGTTGTGTACCTTGACTTTAGCAAAGCTTTCGATACAGTGCCACATGAAAGACTGATTAAAAAGATAGAGGCTCATGGTATTGGGGGTGCTATATTAAGCTGGATTAGGGCATGGCTATACCAAAGGAAACAGAGTTAGTATAAATGGAGTCAAGTCAGAGTGGGAAAATGTTGTAAGTGGAGTGCCTCAAGGCTCTGTCTTGGGACCTCTGTTGTTTATAATATATATAAATGATTTAGATTCAGGTTTGAGTAGCAACATTTGCAAATTTGCCGATGATACGAAAATCGGTAGGGAAATTAATTCGGAGGAGGACTCACTATCACTTCAAGTTGATCTAGATAGGGTTTTGAAATGGTCAAAGGACTGGCAGATGCAGTTTAATGCTGATAAATGTAAAGTTCTGAGGCTAGGTAATGATGATAGAGTTACAAGATACGAGCTAGATGGTGTTGAGATTGCGAAGTCGGATTGCGAAAGGGATCTGGGAGTTATAATTAGTAAGAATTTAAAACAAAAGGATCAATGCATAAATGTTCGTAATAAGGCAAATAGGACACTCGGATTTATTAATCGCAGCGTAAGTAACAAGACACCTGGTGTGGTTCTCAAGCTATATCTTGCTCTGGTTAGGCCCCATTTAGATTATGCAGTTCAGTTTTGGTCGCCATATTATAGAATGGATATAAATTCACTTGAACGTGTCCAGCGTAGGATGACTAAGTTAATTCCCCAAATTAGAAATCTTTCATATGAAGAAAGATTAACAAAGCTTAATTTGCATTCACTGGAAAGGCGAAGAGTTAGGGGTGACATGATAGAGGTTTACAAGTGGATGAATGGACATAACAAAGGGGATATTAATAGGGTATTGAAAGTATCAACACAGGACAGAACGCGAAACAATGGGTATAAATTGGATAAGTTTAGATTTAGGAAAGACTTGGGTAAATACTGGTTCAGTAACAGGGTTGTTGATTTGTGGAACCAATTGCCGCGTAACATTGTGGAGGTGAGGTCCCTCGATTGTTTCAAGCATGGGTTGGACATGTATATGAGTGGGATTGGTGGTTATAAATAGGAGCTGCCTCGTATGGGCCAATAGGCCTTCTGCAGTTGCCTTTGTTCTTATGTTCTTATGTTATCAGAAGGAAAATCAAACAAGAATGAACAATTAACCGTATTTATTGCACCAATGACAATGTTGTGGTCAGGAGGAAGGCTTTGAGCCTACGGTACACTTGGGGTAAGGCTTAGGTGTGTGTGTGGTACACACAGGTGGTGGTCCCTTCTGGCCGGGGGTCTTAATCCTCAGGTCCTCTCCAGCTCTGCCCTCCACCAGTCTAGGGTAGCCTAAGCCCAGTCTCTGTAGCCTGAAGCCTGGGTCAGCCCCCTCGTGTTGCCTCTTAACCGGTGTTCCTCAGGATAGGCTCTTACAGCCTGTCGTGTAGCGTAGGTCATCCTGCTGTGTAGCCTAAGGTAGCCTATCATGCGGTCTAGAAGAGCCTGTTATAAAGCCTAGGCCATCCTGCCATATAGCCTAGGATAGCCGGTGTCTTAGGGGTATTCTACTGTCAAGCTTAGGATAGCCAGATATGAGAAAAAGATGTCACCTGCTACGTAGCAAAGGTAACCTTCCAAATAGCCTAAGGTAAACATCAGCATGGCTTAGCATAGCCTGCTGAGTAGCCTGGAACAGCCTGCGTATGGCCTAGGGATGCAATTGTCATGTAGTCTATCGTTCAGCTTTGGGTAGCTTGCCATATAGCTTGGTGTAGTCTAGGAAAGGCTGTCTATAGTTAAATATACCCTGTCAAGTTGCTTGTGGCGGCCTAGCTTTGGTGGGGGCCTTACTAACATATTGTGTTGTCATCCGTAGCCTTCTGCGTAGCCTTTGGCGAAGCCTTGTTGAACTATTGTGTCAGCTTAGCGTGTGGCTTTAGGATAACGTGTCGTGTAGCCTAATGATAGCTGGTCGTGTAGCCTCTAATGTAGGTCTGTAGTAGACAAGCCTTCAAGCAGAAGCCTGGCGTGAAGCCTATGTAGTGCCGTATAGTCTAATAGTCTTTCATGCTGCATAGTATAGTCTGGGATAACCTGTCGTTGAGCCAAAGGTAATCAAAACATGGAGATTTGCCAATCACTACAGCAAAATTTGTCTAGCCTAGCCCACTAAGTCGGCTACAGTAGTCTGAAGTGTGATATAATATTGCTTATATTGTAATCCATCATAGTTTACAGTGTAAACTACGTGTAGCCTAGTATAGTCCATTAAATAGACTGACATGATTCATTAAGAACATGAAAGTTTTGATTGATTACAGTGCTGGTTCAGGAATGGTCATGAGGTCGTAATCGTTAAACATTATCTGTGTGAGTAGTCCACGATAAATATCATGTTGTCTATCACATACTATTATGAAGTCTATCCTAGCCTATCATGTAGACGAACCTAGCCTGCCGTCTATCCTAGCTTATCATGTAGACAAGCCTAGCCTAGAGTAAAATATAACTGGTTTAGCCTAGGAAAATAATCTCTTTGAGGTTTGCGTTTCCTTGTGAAATACCCTCTTGGACAGGGGAGGCTACCTGGGAACCCCATATAGCTCCTAGGGGTAGGGGTAGGGGCTACTTAGGACCCATATATTCCATTGGCCATGGGCTACGAAGGTCCCACACAAATACATGGGTTTGAACTAGTCTTGGTCGCGTTTCTACGCTACATAGAAAGTACCATATACTGGACCAGCTGCCCCCGGGCATGAGGTCACTAGGGTACGAGGGGACAGTCCCCTAGGTGCTGCTACAAGGTGAGTAGCCCTGGTCTAGGTACAAGGCAACTAGCACTAGTAAGGTGACTAGCTTCGCCTCGACAAGCCAGAGAGGGCCTAGAGTTCAAGCGCCCGCCGACACATACCGTTTGATTATTATGATTTTTATCCACAAGTCAACATTTTGCTACTCTTCAAATCGTCAGTTGTCTTGTGGCTGTTGTGGAATGTTGAGTGCATGAGTGACCGTCGCATTCCACCTGCTCTACAGTGTGGGAGCGGGGAACCTCACTTCAGCTGCTCTACGGAGTGCAGGAGGTGGGTACTTGCGACGTCTGATCTCTGCTCTACACATACAGATACAAGCCGGCTTGGTGCCAGCGCTGGCTACTACAAGCATTTTAGAGCCGTATTATGGACTCTGGGCGGGGGAGGGTGGCTGTGACCTCTGCCAGCCTCCCCCTGCCACCCTATCTTGCCTACCTTTGCCAACCTACTTTGTTTGGGAGACTTGCTATACACTTTTCTTCGTGTGGGTGACTTGCTATGCTCTTTCCATAAATCTTTTCCTCGATTCTGATAATGTTGCATCAATATCGTCCATAACTTCGGGGAATCTTGTGTACACATGCCTTCACTGGACCAGGACATTCCATTTTGGGGATTTCTTATAAACATCCTGAATTTGGGGGAAATTATCAAGTCCACTTTTTTCTTGGTCTGGGAAAATAAATAGATCTTTTATACAAGTTCAATGTTTGGGTTGGATCTGATAGCTTTATACTTGAGTGCAATCAAGCTGGAGCCTTCAGTGCTCGCCGGTGTGTGGCAACCGCCTCAGAAAACTCTATTTTGATGTCAGAAATGTCTTAGTTGCAAGATGGTTTGTTTAGCACTGAAGCTGGGGCTTGTGCAGCAACTACCGTATTAACAGAACCATTACAGCCTTCCAGGCTACCCAGTCCTGCTGCCCACTAGTCGTGGCCTCTGAGGGCGTGGCCTCTGGGAGCGTGGCCTCTGGGGGCGTAGCCTCTGGGGGCGTGGCCTCCGGGGGCGTGGTCACCAGGGCCTATGGGACTACACAAGGGATTCTCACACCCTCCAAACACACACACACAATGAGCGCCACAGGGAGGTGAAGGCTGACACAACATCGAAGCCTCACACACACACACACACACACACACACACACACACACACACACACACACACACACACACACACACACACACACACACACACACATGTACGCGTCTGGAGCGTCCAGATCTAGTCATGACCGTGGAGGCCCGTCACTAGGCTGCCAGGGTTCTCACTTTACGACTCAAAACCTGAACAACATGTAAACACTTTACAATAAACTCTACACTTAACATTATTGGAAGACATTGTATTCTGTTGCTTAAAATCACGATTCATTTGTTTTAAATAAATCTCTATATGTACCAACAGTAAACTACAAACATACATAGATACATCTATACATCTAAATACATAATTTTCTTATACTCTACATGTTCTATAAATATTTTGCTCCACATATATTTTGATACATTTGTTAGACTTGAAAGTTTGAGAACAACACAGGGACGCTCTTGCTTCTACCTCTGTCCCCTGAGGGAGGATGTTGGAGTGGGCAGGTGGGCATGTAGGGAAGGAGGAGGGCAGGTGGGCATGTAGGGAAGGAGGAGGGCAGGTGGGCATGTTGAGGGAGGAGGGCAGGGAAGAGCAAGAGCGTGACTGCCTAACTCGGACACTGGTAAGCGTGGCAGTGGGCGCCACAGAGCAAAACAATGCCACAATGAAGACTACATCGCGACGGCCGTCCGCACAGCGCATGTCGTGCGTCTCTCCTCCATGCACAAGTGACGCGCGTCGCCTCCGTCCTCGGCCAAGGCGGCGTGCGCTTGTCTGGTCTTCCAGGGAAGTCTAAATCAATATGATTAAAGGAGATTATGAGAGATGAGCCAGCATGCGTGGGGACGGGCGCGCCCTGCCTGCTACACATCAGCTAGCAGCCACGGAAGCAAAAGTAACCCCCAAGGCTTTCGACTCCCCGCGCGTCGCCCGAGCTAAACCACACAACATACTCTGAGGGCGCAGTCAAGGGCTTAAACAAAATATAATGAAGTTTAGCATGGCGAGCGAGACACCGGTGGGGCAAGGCCGGTTGCCTGGGTATCCTGCCGACCAAGGTTCTCCCATCACTGCCCTACACGACCGACTACACCGGGGCAGACGCCACCGCCAAAGATGTCATCGCTGACGGCTGGCCTAGCCAACTCATGGCTGACCCAGTGCTGCGAGTGAAGAAGGATGTCACTTCCGACGAAGTCAACATACAAACTACTTCGGAACGAACCGATCCTTTGGTCATTTAAGTCTTACTTGTAAACCAAGAAACTCGTAGTTCGAGACAGAGACTGGCGGATAATCAACAAGAGAGAACACATGGATGATGCTCACAAAACACCTGTTTTGGGGTTTAAACTATCATTCAGAGGTGTGTAACGAAGGTGTCAACGACCTGTTAAACTTGGAGCCCGTCAGAGGTGAGCGGCCAGGAGGGGTCCGGATACCTGAGCAACTCGACATACTCTGTGGCAAGACGGTGCGGTCTTCAGCAAGTTCTTACAAGGCCGCCCCGACCAGTCATACACTCCTCCAGAACTGAACTTCGTATGTCCTAACTCTCAGATCCTGAAGGTGCTGCCTGCTTGGCTCTTGGCGGTGTGCGCTGGTGGTGTTTGGTGACTGTGTCAAGGTGCTCTGTGGTGTTTGGTGACTGTGTCAAGTGTGCTCTGGTGGTGTTTGGTGACTGTGTCAAGTGTGCTCTGGTGGTGTTTGGTGACTGTGTCAAGTGTACTCTGTGGTGTTTGGTGACTGTGCCAAGTGTGCTCTGGTGGTGTTTGGTGACTGTGTCAAGTGTGTTCTGGTGGTGTTTGGTGACTGTGTCAAGGGTGCTCTGGTGGTGTTTGGTGACTGTGCCAAGTGTGTTCTGGTGGTGTTTGGTGACTGTGTCAAGGGTGCTCTGGTGGTGTTTGGTGACTGTGTCAAGTGTACTCTGGCGGTGTTTGGTGACTGTGCCAAGTGCTGCTCAGACAGCTCACCAAACAACAAACACATGTAAACAGCGAACCACGGCCAAACATGACGTAAAATGGGTGTCAGCTCTGACACATGCGTGACGTCACCGATATAACTGTGACAAAAACAGACATTACAGATTAAGAACATGAATTAGATATTATTGTGTCTACCACAGTTGGATACAAATAGTCGAGTGTAACATGGTAATATTAGATGGTAACATGTCTTGTTACACCAAGTCTGGCCAATGGTGGTGGAGAAGCCTGTGTGTGTGTGTGTGTGTCTCTGTCTCTCTGTCTGTCTCTGTCTCTCTCTCTCTCTCTCTCTCTCTCTCTCTCTCTCTCTCTCTCTCTCTCTCTCTCTCTCTCTCTCTCTCTCTCTCTCTCTGCTGAGGTACTTGTTGCTATCAATTTACTGTCAACCACTGTGTAAGGTACAGTACTGTCAGCCATTGTGTAAGCAACCCTTGATGTCTGACACTGTCTAAATGGGACCCATCAGTGTACAAGTGTTGGTGAGGTGTACAAGTGCTGGAGAGGTGTACAAGTGCTGGAGAGGTGTACAAGTGCTGGTGAGAGGTGTACAAGTGCTGGTGTGAGGTGTACAAGTGCTGGAGAGGTGTACAAGTGCTGGAGAGGTGTGCAAGTGCTGGAGAGGTGTGCAAGTGCTGGAGAGGTGTACAAGTGCTGGTGTGAGGTGTACAAGTGCTGGTGTGAGGTGTACAAGTGCTGGTGTGAGGTGTACAAGTGCTGGTGAGAGGTGTACAAGTGCTGGAGAGGTGTACAAGTGCTGGAGAGGTGTACAAGTGCTGGAGAGGTGTACAAGTGCTGGAGAGGTGTACAAGTGCTGGTGTGAGGTGTACAAGTGCTGGTGTGAGGTGTACAAGTGCTGGTGAGGTGTACAAGTGCTGGTGTGAGGTGTACAAGTGCTGGTGTGAGGTGTACAAGTGCTGGTGTGAGGTGTACAAGTGCTGGTGTGAGGTGTACAAGTGCTGGTGTGAGGTGTACAAGTGCTGGTGTGAGGTGTACAAGTGCTGGTGAGGTGTACAAGTGCTGGTGTGAGGTGTACAAGTGATGGTGTGAGGTGTACAAGTGCTGGTGTGAGGTGTACAAGTGCTGGTGTGAGGTGTACAAGTGCTGGTGTGAGGTGTACAAGTGCTGGAGAGGTGTGCAAGTGCTGGAGAGGTGTACAAGTGCTGGTGTGAGGTGTACAAGTGCTGGTGTGAGGTGTACAAGTGCTGGTGAGGTGTACAAGTGCTGGTGTGAGGTGTACAAGTGCTGGAGAGGTGTACAAGTGCTGGAGAGGTGTGCAAGTGCTGGAGAGGTGTACAAGTGCTGGTGAGGTGTACAAGTGCTGGTGAGGTGTACAAGTGCTGGTGAGGTGTACAAGTGCTGGAGAGGTGTGCAAGTGCTGGAGAGGTGTACAAGTGCTGGTGTGAGGTGTACAAGTGCTGGAGAGGTGTACAAGTGCTGGTGTGAGGTGTACAAGTGCTGGTGTGAGGTGTACAAGTGCTGGAGAGGTGTACAAGTGCTGGAGAGGTGTACAAGTGCTGGAGAGGTGTACAAGTGCTGGTGTGAGGTGTACAAGTGCTGGAGAGGTGTACAAGTGCTGGAGAGGTGTACAAGTGCTGGAGAGGTGTACAAGTGCTGGTGTGAGGTGTACAAGTGCTGGAGAGGTGTACAAGTGCTGGTGAGGTGTACAAGTGCTGGAGAGGTGTACAAGTGCTGGAGAGGTGTGCAAGTGCTGGAGAGGTGTACAAGTGCTGGTGAGGTGTACAAGTGCTGGAGAGGTGTACAAGTGCTGGTGAGGTGTACAAGTGCTGGAGAGGTGTACAAGTGCTGGTGTGAGGTGTACAAGTGCTGGTGTGAGGTGTACAAGTGCTGGTGTGAGGTGTACAAGTGCTGGTGTGAGGTGTACAAGTGCTGGTGTGAGGTGTACAAGTGCTGGAGAGGTGTGCAAGTGCTGGAGAGGTGTACAAGTGCTGGAGAGGTGTACAAGTGCTGGTGAGGTGTACAAGTGCTGGTGAGGTGTACAAGTGCTGGTGAGGTGTACAAGTGCTGGTGAGGTGTACAAGTGCTGGTGAGGTGTACAAGTGCTGGAGAGGTGTACAAGTGCTGGAGAGGTGTACAAGTGCTGGAGAGGTGTGCAAGTGCTGGAGAGGTGTGCAAGTGCTGGAGAGGTGTACAAGTGCTGGAGAGGTGTACAAGTGCTGGAGAGGTGTACAAGTGCTGGAGAGGTGTACAAGTGCTGGAGAGGTGTACAAGTGCTGGAGAGGTGTACAAGTGCTGGAGAGGTGTACAAGTGCTGGAGAGGTGTACAAGTGCTGGTGTGAGGTGTACAAGTGCTGGTGTGAGGTGTACAAGTGCTGGTGTGAGGTGTACAAGTGCTGGAGAGGTGTACAAGTGCTGGTGTGAGGTGTACAAGTGCTGGAGAGGTGTACAAGTGCTGGAGAGGTGTGCAAGTGCTGGTGTGAGGTGTACAAGTGCTGGTGTGAGGTGTACAAGTGCTGGTGTGAGGTGTACAAGTGCTGGAGAGGTGTACAAGTGCTGGAGAGGTGTACAAGTGCTGGAGAGGTGTACAAGTGCTGGTGTGAGGTGTACAAGTGCTGGTGTGAGGTGTACAAGTGCTGGTGTGAGGTGTACAAGTGCTGGTGTGAGGTGTACAAGTGCTGGTGTGAGGTGTACAAGTGCTGGTGTGAGGTGTACAAGTGCTGGTGTGAGGTGTACAAGTGCTGGAGAGGTGTACAAGTGCTGGAGAGGTGTACAAGTGCTGGTGTGAGGTGTACGAGTGCTGGAGAGGTGTACAAGTGCTGGAGAGGTGTACAAGTGCTGGTGTGAGGTGTACGAGTGCTGGAGAGGTGTACAAGTGCTGGAGAGGTGTACAAGTGCTGTTGTGAGGTGTACAAGTGCTGGAGAGGTGTACAAGTGCTGGTGTGAAGTGTACAAGGGCTGGTGTGAGGTGTACAAGTGCTGGTGTGAGGTGTACAAGTGCTGGAGAGGTGTACAAGTGCTGGTGTGAGGAGTACAGTGCTGGTGTGAGGTATACAAGTGCTGGAGAGGTGTACAAGTGCTGGTGTGAGGAGTACAAGTTCTGGTGTGAGGTGTACAAGTGCTGGAGAGGTGTACAAGTGCTGGAGAGGTGTACAAGTGCTGGAAAGGGTGTACAAGTGCTGGTGTGAGGTGTACAAGTGCTGGTGTGAGGT
>WNGS01167104.1:5028128-5048557 GCA_020271785.1 Procambarus virginalis | reverse complement strand
TGAAAATAACACAAATAATAACCAAGTAATATGTTATTTATGCTCTATTTTATTATAATGTATATCATATAAATACATTTTGCAATGTTATTTTCAGTTATTTCAACAATGTCCCCAAAAAAAATTTTTTAAAGGACTTTTTTTTTAATTTCTAGGTTTCTTTTTCCTCCTTTGTTTATTATTTGAATTTGCTTAACCTTTACATCTGGAGAGTACATATCTCCCTAACTATGAAGACTGATTAAATTGGTCAACAAAAAATCAGTCAAACTCTCAGAACTTGGGACTTTGAATTCTTTTGGCTGATTTTTTCACAGATTTCAAATTCTATTTTCCTTGTTTCTTTAGGTGGTTTTGATGATTAGGGACCAGATTCGGGCTTTTTACTTATATAAAGTATACCTAAATATATTCCCTAAATCATTATAATTATTATAATTATCCCTATATATATTTTTTTTTTGGGTGGGGGGGGGGATTTTTCTGACTTCAATTCTACCACGTTGACCTACAACTTTCCCATACTTGAGTATGAATGCCAAACAATGTTTATTACAACTACAAGTAAATTCATGAATTAGAACTGCCTTATTCATTGATGATAACTTCAACTTCAGTTACTGTATATCTATAACTAGAATTTCAACTTACTTCAGTATCCAAAAATGCAGCTTCTGACGATTCTCACCATTTTTACATAAAGTGTGCACACCGTCTGTTCTACAATCCTATAGAATTGTTTTTCATAAACTGAACGTTGGAGTTATAATTTTTGTTGTCTAAATTTGCACATATTTCAAATGCATATTGATAATTTTTTTTTTACAGTAAATATACTGAAAACTATATTCTAAATATATAAAAATGAAGATCATATGCTATTCTGAGAGCATAATACTGTAACACCAATGAACGACACCGACAATTTTGACACCGAGGGTCAAAATGCTGACCCCTCCCCCCCCACCCCCCCCCACCCAGGATGCAACCCCATAACATGCCGACTAACTCCTGGGTACCTAGTTACTGCTAGGTGAACAGGAGCATTTGGTGAAAGAAAACGCTCCCAACCACTACAGTCCTGCCTGGGATTCGAACCCAGAAGTATCGATTATACGTAAGAAGGAACCCAAGTGTACTATACCCTTTGACCCGATGCCTCTGTTCACCTAGCAGTAAATAGGGGGCCAGAGAGTTTGTCGACTGTTGTGGGTAGCATGGAAGGAAGGTCAGCAATAGGCATAGGGGACCAAGATAGGCTCAATTCCGTCTTCCTGTCCCCCCCACAACAACGTGTAACCAAACCGCTGTACCAGCCACAGTTCACAAGTACAACTCCGTCACACCAACAACCGCTTGAATTACGTACCTTGAGTGTTGGAGTTGTGGGTACGAGTTGCTTGTAGAGGGCAGGTGTGGAGTGGACAGGTGTGTGATGTATGGGAGGCGGCGGCGAGGTGTGTGTAGTGAGGTGTGTATCAGAGACCCGCTGGTGGTCGCTTACACTCCCACGCCATCACCACCTCAACAACATCACCAATATCAATAACAATAAGCATTTTTATTTCAACAAAAGTACATACATAATTATTTTTAATTAACAAGCTTTGTTATACACAATAATGTACTGCTATTATATACTATAATATTCTACCCCATAGTGCTTCACCCTCGCACTAAAACGTGTGCTACAGCAAGTAGGCAAGTATATATATAGCAAGTAGGCAAGTAGCACGGGCAAGTAGCACGGGCTATGGTGAGCCCGTAACTTACCTGGCACAGGAGCGGGGCAAGTAGCACGGGCTATGGTGAGCCCGTAACTTACCTGGCACAGGAGCGGGGCAAGTAGCACGGGCTATGGTGAGCCTCGTGGACAGACGTCTCCCGTGTTGGCTATTCGCTTCTTGATGCTTATATTATTGGACTACACCTCATCTTCCTCCCATAGCATGGAAAGAATGTTACCTGTAATTAGGGGAAAAATTATAGCTTTGCAATTAGTGCTAATTGAGTTTGTCATTAATGTAATGAGGTTAATTGGAGCGAGTATAATATTTATTCGCTACAGTTTCAAGCTCAACAAGCCAGTGTAGGACTGAGAACAGGAGATGCTTTTTCACCCACAGAGTTATAAGCCCATGGAACCGCCTACCCGCCGAATCTGTAAATGCCAAGACTTGAATTTCAAAATCCAAGTGGAAAAGATTATCAAGGCAAATAGGGGGGGGGAGAGCAGAACTTCGACAAGCCGCCGGCTTCCTATCCTCATCGAAGCCACTAGTGGCATTAACCCTCACATGCATTCCGGTAAATATTTAAGAGCATACCTAGGGAGGGCTTCGGGAATTATATATTCTACTCCCCGTACCCGGCTCCACTTGATAAGATAAGATAGCTTCTGTGTATGGAAGAAAACGCATGCATACAGCGGGAGACTTCTTTAATTGTTTAAGAAGCTGGGGGGTTGCTCCCCCAGAGGGTTGCAACCCCCTGGGGGAGCAACCCCCAGCTGGGGGGTTGCTCCACCGGAACCCCCAAAAGTCTTACGCTATTTAATACCAGGAACAAATCCACAAGGGCCGTGACGAGGATCGAACCTGCGTCCGAGAGCATCCCAGACACTGCCTTAATTGACTGAGCTTGTTCATTTGATGCATCACGCAATTGTAATTTGTGTGTATTAATATCAGGATTAATATAACTGTAATTACCTTCGTAAATGCTTTAGTGTAAATTTAAATATACGAACATGTAATACTTATTATTTTTATTCGATTTATTAAAGGTACATACATTAAAAATGAGTTACAAACATAATGTCGGATTGATAGATAGAGCTAATACATACAATACCTGAATAAGTCACTAATACACACAGCATTTTGGGCAAGGTGTGGGAGAAAAATTAAGATTAAAACTTAATACTAATTGAGGTCAAAAGTATAAATTGAATTAAAAAAAAGAAGGAAAAAAAAGAAAATGAGTGATAATAATTAGATGATGGATAGAACATCAGAAGTATGAGTCCGTATATATTGTAACGTATAGATTATGTTACGTTGTTGAGTAGATTAGATACAGTGCATGTTGGGTTTTGATATTTATTTAGTAGTCTTGGTTACAGCAGTGTCGTGGACGTTGAGGAGTCGATTAAAGCAGCATCTGGGATGATCTTGGACGTAGGTTCGAATCCTCGTCACGGCCAATGTGGATTTGTTCATCGATGCAACACGCTATTGTGATTTGTGTGTGTAATGAGGTAAGGGCGAAGAGGTAGAACGGCCTATTGACATAGCTCGAGTGCAGGGGGAAGTTGTGTAAAACCCTGGTTTGTGTCTCGGAGAGGCTGCAGGATCCAAGTACGTTAGGTACAACTTCTGGTTTTAACTCTTTTGACAATGTCGTAGCTCAGTCAATTAAGGCAGCGTCTGGGATGATCTCGGACGTAGGATCCCTTAACCGCACCAGCCAACAAAAGTCGTTCCGAGAGTTATTATTTTTTAAATTAGGCTATATTTTAATTTTTTCATCACTGTTTTTTGAAATGAAAATAGTTGAGTTTGGAAACATTTTGACATAAACTTTACCTGAACATTTATAAAAACAAAAATTTGTCCTTAACAATTGCACTATAAAGTTTTTGCCAAAAACAGGTGAGCAGTGCAGGGGCTAATATGAATGATGGACACATGGTTAGCTGTATGAAAGACGTCCATTCACTGAATAGTCCCCAGTGGCTAACTCTTGTCAAGGAATGCTTGTGAACCATAACTTCCTGTCATTCTCGTAATCAGGCCATTCAGCTAAAATATGAAAGATAATAAGTGGGACAAATAAATCAGGCCTATAAGGGGCCGGTATCCTTTCCGTCAAGCGACCACAAAGTACACGTGGTCCTCAAAATGAGGCCATCTTCTAAATTGCCACCCAGACTACAAACAAATAAATATTGACTTTTTTTTCTTATAAAAATGGTAGAATCTGTAACCAAAAGTATGGAAAATACACCTTACATCATATTTTCACTTAATTTGTACTGAGCAGTGGTCAACAATCCTTCTGGTATTCATCAGCATTACATTTTGAAAGGTTTGAGGGGCAAACAAAAATTCGGTACAGTACAGGTATTTATTTATTTTCCTATGAAATATATTCAGAAGTAAAATACTTGTATGTAAAAGAAAAGAAAAATATAAAATATGTATGTACAGAGACCCTTATGTTGGTCTAGGTAAATGTGGTCATCTTTATTTGTTGATGGGGGACCAGGAGCTGAAGTTCGTCTTACTCCAAATTATCCTGTGGCCTCCCAACACTGCTGGGAGACTCCAGTGAGCTATATGGGAAACACTGGCATTCAAACATTGACCCAAATTGTATATCTTCATTTGACGATACCCCCATTGCATGAGGCGACAACACACGATAATGACAGCACTTTGAGGGCTATTTATTATACCCAATACGTAAGGCTGGCTAAGAACTTTTCTCATTTTTGGCTCTTATGACATGAAGGCTATAGAAAGCTATATAGTTTCCTTCAAAAAGTGCTGGACCAGCCAGGCTGTGGTGGATATGGAGGTCGGCGGGCCGCTCCAAGCAACAGCCTGTTGGAGCAAGTTATTACAAGTTCAATCCTGGCCCCAGGCTGGGCTGGGAGTAGAACTTCCAGAACCCCATCCAGGTACCAGGCAGCCAATGAGAAGATCATGTCTGATAGAACAGAGTTTAATATTGGATAAACAATCATTCCTCTCCCCGCCATGTAAACATGTCCGAGTATAATACTGGGGTTATCTGTGAAAGAAATTATCTTCAAGAGTAGGTGGAATGACTAAATTGTAGACTTTGGTTTTATCAGCCAGTTCATTGAAGTTTAAACCATGATGGCCAGTTACCCAGTAAAACTCCACTCGTTTGCATTTACTTAAAATAAGATACAACAAATATTGATCTCTACAGTATTACCAAAGGATTGAGAGGGGGTCAAAAGATTTGATAGCCAGTCAGTGCTTGCAGTCTGTAACAATAAAACAATAATGAATGGCTTATGTTTTAGTAAAATAAACTTGACCTTTAAATATTTAATATAGTCCATCAGTAAAAATATTAGTTTCTGTGGAAAAGTGAGGCATATACAGCACCCTGTCTAGGAAAATAACCAAATATCCCAAATCAACCAGAGATTTGAAACCATCTGTAAAAATGCCATAAGAATGAATTGCAGACTGAAATGTTCCAGGAAAAAGTCGCTTTAAAAATGGTAGAAGTGGTCAACAATTTAATGCTACACATCAAGGCTTTGCAAATGCAGATGATTAACCCTCAATGTGTGGCTATCGAGATATAGTCATACCTATGTGCAAAAAAAAATTTCCATAGAAATATTTTTCTTCATAGAATTCTTAATTTGTATGCAAAATACAAGAAAAACTGAAAAACATTTAAATCTTTTTACTGGCTGGACGAGCTACTGTGAAAGGTGGTATGTTATCAATCTAGGCAATGGCATCTGCTGACAACTGACGTCGACTTTGCTGACAATATACAGTACAGTAGTATGAGAGACCAGTGTTCACCTTGGATATTTCCTTGATCATTTATCACTTGTTTTCATATACAGTGTTGACTATAGTGTGTTAAAATAATCAAAATCAAATAGGTAGAACATCTGGAGAGAAATGACATATCAGACAGATAGCATGGTTTTCGATCAGGAAGAGCCTGTGCAACAAATCTGCTTAGATTATATGACAGAGCCACGGTGATATTACAGGAAAGAGATAGTTGGATTGACTGCATTTATCTGGGTTTGAAAATGCTTTGGACAGAGTCCCACATAAGAGAATGTTCTAGAAATTTGAACATATTGGAGGAATGACAGGAAAGCTTCCAAGATGGATGAAAAATGTTTTAACATGCAGAAAAATGAAGGCAGTAATCAGAGGCAAAGTATCAGACTGGAGAAATGTAATGAGTGGAGTGCCACAGGGTTCAATTCTTGTTCTGGTGATGTTCATTGTCTACAGAAATGATCTACCAGAAGGAATACAGAATTACATGAACTTTGGAGATGATGCAAATATAATAGAGTAGATAAGAAACTTAGATGACTGTCATGCCTTTTAAGAAGACCTGGAGAAAGTAAGTCTGTGGAGCAACACCTGGCAAATGGAATTTACTGTGAATAAATGCCACGTTATGGAATGTGGAATAGGAGAAAATAGGCTACATATAACCTACAAATTACAGTATGTGAAAAAGCTTTAGAGAATTCTGATAAAGAGAAAGCTATAGGGGTGGTTTCAAATAGAAAACCGTCACCTGAGGACCATATAAAGAACATTGTATGAGGATCCTATACTATGCTTTCCAATTTCAGAATTACTTTTAAATACAAGGATAGCAAAATATTAATTCAATTATTCATGGCCTTTGGAAGACCAAATTTGGAATACACAGCTATGGTACCCATATCTGAAGCAGCACATTAACAAACTGGAAAAGGTGCAAAGACTTGCAACAAAATGGCTGCCAGAACTGTAAGACAAGAGCTACAAGGAGAGGTTAGAGGTGATAAATATGCCAAAGCTAGAAGATAGAAGAAAAAGAAGTGATATGATCACTGCATACAAAATAGTAAAGGAAATTGACAAAACTGATAAAGAAGAATTCTTGAAACTTGGAACCTCAAGAACAAGAGGTCATAGATTTAAGCTAACTAAACAAAGCTACCAAAAGAACATTAGAAAGTTCACTTTTGCAGGGTGGTAGATAATTTGAATAAGTTAGGTGGTGGTGGTGACCAAAATCGTCAGTACAGTACAGTAATTTCAAAGTGTAATATGACAAAGAGTGCTGGGAAGACGGGACACCATGAGCGCAGCTCTTATCCTTGTACTACACTTAGGTAATTACACCACAAACACAAAATCAGTGTGTAGCGACCTTTGACGCCTGCCTCATCTGTCACAGTGAGAGTTCTGTCAGCGAAACATGTTGTCCCGAGCCACACATTCTCAATATATTGATCTTGGATGTCTAGACAATCGATCATATGTATAATAAGAGCGATATAAATACATATACAGTAATTAAGTCCATATCAGGATGCTCTTTTTATATCAATATATATAGACACTGTCTCTTATGGGACCATTCAAGGCAGCTCATTTATATAGATATAAGGAGGAGCTACCTCAAATAGGCCTATTGGACTATGTGACAGAGCTCCTATTTTTACTGATATAAATAGCAGCTACCTCATATGCATGACTAAGACTTCTGTAGTTTATTGTGTTCAAATGATAAGTGGTTAAGGTGGTATACTTCATTATAACCATATATAGTTGAGAAAACAAAATGAACATAACTGGTATACATATCAGGTAATTATGATGGAATTTTATGCGATGATTACTGTATTCGCATAGTAACATTTATGACAATAACCGCATTCACATAGCAAGATAATAATGAAACAGCAGGGATTTTCCTTGTGTCAAGGTAAACTTTATTACATCCACATGGAACTCTTCTATCCATATCCATATTATCATATATATATATATATATATATGTGTGTATATATACACAGTATATATATATATATATAAAACCCAGATGATGATAGTTTAAATCAACGTATGACAATAACCACATTATCCTGTGAATCAACAAATGACAGTCACCGCACTTTGTGGGGTAAAACTCAAGGTGGAATATGTTGCATATTGCTGCATGAATATGTTGAACATACACAAGGAACTCACACTAACGTGATATATCAGAGAGAAATCAACTGGAGCAACGTGGAGGCTTCAAACCCTCGACCTGGGTGCTCCCCCAAGCCATACTCGACCTGGGTGCTCCCCCAAGCCATACTCGACCTGGGTACTCCCCCAAGCCATACTCGACCTGGGTACTCCCCCAAGCCATACTCAACCTGGGTGCTCCCCCAAGCCATACACGTAACCGCTGAACTACAACATGTATAAGTTATACAACCTAGGATCCTACTGAATCCACAGGACATCTGGAGGCATCCTACTGAAGCTTCAGCCCAGCATCCTTTGGCGAGTTCTAAGATTTTATTTTCTCTTGAATCCCAAGAGTGGTCTGTATTGGTTCCCCAACTTTCTGGATGCTGTCCTGGTGGGATGGCAGAGTGTCACCCACTCTCTGCACCTCTGTGGGGGAAGGGGGAGCAGGTTCTGGCTCTGGGTCCCGGTAGGCCAAGCAGAATTCTGCAGCTGACGCAAACTAGTAGTTGGGAGCCATCTCGGGAAGATAGCTTCAGGGAGCCACTGGGGATCACCCAGAGATAGGCATTTCACTGCATCCAATGCTGGTTGCTTTACCTTAAAAATTTAACTCAAAACTCATGATTTATTAAGATATAAAAATAAATTAATACAAAGTATAGAATGTTCTCTGCACTTTCCAATGATATACAAAAAAATTATTTTCAATAATAATGTCAGGGAAATATGTCAAATTAAATTAGGTAAAATAAAAATAAATAACAAATAAAAGTCAATTTTTTGAGTTGTGGTTTTAAATAGTTCATATATTAAGCACAAGTATGCTAGAATAAGCAAATGGTTCATATAGTAAGTCCAGGTATGCTAGAATACAAAAATATATAAATGACATACTTGTTTGATGCTTGATGGGGCTCTGGGAGTTCTTCTCCTCCCCAAGCCCGGCCCGAGGCCAGGCTTGACTTGTGAGAGTTTGGTCCACCAGGCTGTTGCTTGGAGCGGCCTGCAGGCCCACATACCCACCACAGCCCGGTTAACAGATATAAAATTTTAAATAACAGTCCCTTAAATTAATGCTGTACTAATGTAACTTTTTCCATTAATATATTTCTGGGTATAGACAGCTAATGCTGTTTATATGTTTGCCAGCAGGAGCCAAGTTTTATGAACTTATTAACAAGCAACATCCTTTTCCACTAAAATTAGTTTATTCCATAGATAAACCAATTCCTCATTTGTTACATCTTTATCATGAGAATCTTAACACTTCCACCACATGAATCTGATCCACTTCATCAACTCCAGCATCCCTGGCAAGTGTGACAATTGTCTGATGGACATCATTATGCATCTCACAAAAACAGTGGTAATTTTTATATTCTATTCACAGCTTTTCCCAGCATGCATTTAATTTTATTTGTTACTGCCTTCCAAGCAGCAGTAACACTGTCAAAAGCATTAATATTGTACGACTGCCAGCACTCTCGTATTGTTCCTATATCCTCATTCGTTTTATCTACAATTGTTGCATTGTTCAAAACGTGTAACATGCCTAAAACCTTCTTCTATGGCCTTTATCCATGTGGTATTTTTTTGGAAGAAATTCCATTGTGATATGTACTAACAAAACTGAGAATATGAGAGAATAGCCAACGAGGAACACCGATTGTTACAGATCAGAGCAGACTAAAACTCAGTCAGACAGATAAACAACAATAGGGTGAATGTATGTATGTATGAATGATAAAGCAAATATTCGTAGAGTAAGTATTCGTTAAGCGAGTTTCACTTTTATTTCTTTGTGCATGCTATAATACAGTATACAAAACAACACATTGAAATGTCAATTTTTGTTAATAGAAGTGAGGGGAAAGAGTGTGGGTTTGTGGGAGGCTTTCTTAAACATTTTGGGTGCTATCACTTGCCGATATTTGTCTCTGATGGTAACAGCAGAACTTTCGGGATCAAGGTTTGCAGGCCAAAGGACTTCGTCACATATTATTTGACTTGGGAATGTTTTCCAAGACACATGGACTGCGGTCGATTATGTTAGTGAACAATAAATTTTCTAAGGGCAGCAGCAATTGACTCTAGCAGTGAAAGAGTTAAAAATGAGGTGGCCAGCTCCCTCAACCCTGGGCTCCAGTAGGGCTGCCACATGTAGGAGGATGAGGTAGTTAAAGAGCTTCATTAGTTCATAATGACTTTTGGTGTAAGATGCCAAGAGTCATTTACAAGGAATGTGCAGTGGGATGAATGGTTTGTATGTCATAGGAAGCAGTTGTCTCAGTGGGATATAAGATTGCTCTTCCCCTATGTGCTTCCTGTGCCATTATTAGGGCAAGATAACTAGCAAGGTTACTCGTCTTTCTAAGGTTAGCAGTCGCATAGTCTAGTATCTTGTCACTGCCTGGTGACTAGTATACAGTAGTTGGTGATATCCTTCGGGCATTCACACTTGTATCAATTCTTCTCTTCGTGCAAACTCAGAATAATTATTATTTACTAGAAAAACTTCCAGGACACTCGAGACACTGATACGGTTTGTCTTCTGTATGAATCACTGAATGTCCTAAGATATTACATTTTCCTTTAAGATTTCTGAGACATTGTGAAGGATCATCTGATTTCTCTTTGGTATGAACCCTCATATGTCTTGTTAAATAAGGTTTGTATGAAAAGCTTTTAGGACATTCTAAACAATGAAAAGGTCTCTCACCTGTATGGGTCCTCTGATGTGCAACGAACTCACTTTTTCTTACAAATTTTTTGGGACATTCTGAACAGTAATACGTCAACTCTCCCGTATGAATTCTTAAATGAATTACATATGTATGTCTATCTTTAAAGTTTTTAAAACACACTTCACACTGAAATGGTTTTTCACCTGTATGAATTCTCATGTGACTTACGAGGGAATATTTATATCTAAAAAATTTCATGCACTCATGACATTGATATCGCTTCTCTCCTGTATGTACTCTCATATGCTTTCTTAAATCTGTATTCAGTGGAAATCTTTTAAGGCATACCCCACACTGATATGCTTTCTCTCCAGAATGATACACCAAGTGTGTTTGCAAAGCTCCTTTTCTTAAGAAGTTTTTAAGGCATAACGGACACTGATGTGGTTTTTTCCCCGTATGTATCCTCTTGTGTTTTACTAAATTAGATTTTTCCGTAAAATATTTAAGACACTCAAGACATTGATATGGCTTCTCTCCAGTATGAACCCTACCATGGCTAGTCAAATCATCTTTTCTTTTAAAGCTTTTAGTACACTCAAGACACTGATACGGTTTCTCTTCCGAATGAACCTTCATATGTTTAGTTAAAGATGTACTTGCTGAAAAGGTTTTAAAGCACACAATACACTGATAAGGTTTTTCTCCAGTATGTATCCTAATATGCCTAACTAGATCTGAATTAAGTGTAAAACTCTTGCCACATTCGGAACACTGAAAACGCCTCTCTCCTGTATGAATCTTCAAATGTATCTCTAAAGCACTTTTTGTTTGAACATTTTTTGACACACTGAACACTGATTAGGCTTTTCTTTATGTCTTTTTATATGTTTTCTAAGACTAGATTTATTTGCCAAGTTTTTAAAACATTCTGGGCACTCATGCTCGGCTTTTTCTGTATGATCTGCATGATATAAATAAAGTAAATTTATGCAATATGTTTAAGATACTGAACAATGAAAATGTTGTCAATACACAAATTCTAATTTGTTTGCTTATCATATGTAAACATCTGAACACTACTGAGTTTCAATACCGTTCTGTCTGTGTACATCACCATAATAGGTTTTTCTGATCAATCTGAAACATAAAAGAACATTACGTTTATATTATATCTACTCACATTTACAGGTATTGAATTCTTAATATTATTAGAATAAGACTAGATTAATAACAGCCATTTCCCACTCATTGACATGATTTACTACTAAAGGACACATGGCTTTACTACTAAGAAACACCCAGTTTTAATATTAGACACACATGGCTTTTAATAGTTCCTAACAAAACACTAATACATAAGATGGAGAGACAAACTCAGATAAGAGGAAAGACACTTACTAAGGGAGTGCCTTATGAACAGGACAAAGATTATAGTTGGAGAGGATATGACTGGCAAGAGAGGAACAGAAAGTGGGGTTCCCAAGTGGTCTCCTAGGACTGTTGCTGTTTTTAATATATGTAAATGACCTCACAATTGGAATGAGCTCATACATGTCAATGTTTGCAGAGGATGCAAAGTCAATGAAGAGGAAAGGAACTGAGAACACATCCAGCTCCAAGTGCACTAAACTCTTGGCTCACACCGCACAATCGAGCACAGGAAAGGCCTCAAAGGCCTCACCGCTTAGCTGATGACAGGAGACCAGAGTTAGAGCAAACTGAGAGGGCAACCAAGCACAAATACATCAGTATAAGAACTGATGGTGGAGCAACTGGCTGGCCTGGTCTGCCTCCCCACTTTCCCTAAATGATGGGGGAATGTAGGTGGGGCAAACTAGCTTGTGCTAGTTTCACAATTTTTTTTGTTGTTTACATTGTTGGGAGAGTTCATTTGCCTGTTTTGAGGCTGCAGTCTGGTTTTCTAACCAAGCAGTATTCAGTTTTGTTTCGCTGACTATCTGGGTACCTTCCCTTGATGATGGCCGACACGAATAAATTTACTAAATTTTTCATAGAGCCAACTGCTCCCTGCACCTCTTTGAGGGGGCCAGGTTCTGGCTCGTTGTCCCCTTGAGGCCGACAAGAACTCTGCGACTGATGGCACTTTGAAGTCTGGCACTATATCGGTATAGTAGCATCAGTGACCCACAAAAGGCTCTTCCCAGAAAACAAAGGTGATATTTTAACTACATGAAAGGTACTAGAGAGGCACAGCCAATGTGGACAAGGGCAGCTTAGTTAAATTGAAAGGTGGTAGGGAATAGGGAACATTGGTGAATATACAGTCAAGTTGAAGAAATGTAAGAAAATTCTCTTACCATGTACGAGTGGTCTGCAAATAGAATGTATTGAAGGTAGAAGCTGTCGAAGCCACTTCCATCCATAACCTTAGGAAAAAATATTATAGTTGTTCAATGTCAAGAAATGAAATTAGTGTGCCAAGTATAAATGGCTACAAGTAATGGTATAAAGAGCCATGTAGTCACTGATAAGCATTACAACACACATATTTCGGTACTCAAGCACACATGGCATACTATCAAAACATGTGGCTTACTACTAAAGGGCATATGGAAGAATTTGACCTATCTAAATAATTTGCCCATCTATGAACATTATTTGTTATTTTATTGGGCCACTTACGTGAAGCAATAATTCACTGTAGAATATACCATTGTGTTGCAGAGGAGTTTATCATAAAGAACTTTTGTGCAGTTTTTCTCTAACTTGACTTGCCGTCGATTTTCTTTCTGGCAGAAAAGAAAATAATAGTAGAGTGTGATTAAAATTATGAAGGGTGGAAATTGTAACATTTTGTAAGTGTAAAGGTAAATACTGTACAATTAGTTTTTCTGGTGCAGATGGAGAACAGAATGCCACATGGAAATAGCAAGCATGTCGGTCTAGAGGCTAAATGGTGCAAAATAAATGAGTGAATAAACAATGTATATAAACTATAAAATGCAGTGGGGAAATAAATGAAATGGGTGTATGAAGGAATTTCTTCACACACATTGTCAAGGTCATAATATTAGCATGGTACAATAGTCCAAATGTAATGAACAAGAACAATAGGGGTAATGGTCTAACATTACGAGTCCTGTAGTACAGTGGTCTATGCTCTTGACTCACAGTCAGGAATCTTGTGTTCAATACACAGTTGGGAGAGAAATAGTGGGCATGTTTCCTTTACCCAAATGCCTCTGTTCACCAATCAGTAAATAGGTACCAGGGTGTTAGGCAGCTCTTATGGTTGCTTGGGAAAGGCCATTAGTTCAACACAGTAGGACCTCAATACAAGCCTAAGTACAGTACAGTACTGTATAGGCTTCCCGTCTCCAATAAAGGCAATTAGGGGACAGGAAGTTGCCATATCTGATGATTGTCAGTACCAGTCCATAACACCAAAAAACACACTATAGCACCTGCACCATGCATATAACAATACTATAAAGATGTCAGGATCTTTGAATACTGTAGGATATATCTTGAGGATATCTTGAGATGATTTCGGGGCTTTAGTGTCCCCCGCCCAGTCCTCGACCAGGCCTCCACCCCCAGGAAGCAGCCCGTGACAACTGACTAACACCAGGTACCTATTTTACTGCTAGGTAACAGGGGCATAGGGTGAAAGAAGCTCTGCCCATGTTTCTCGCCGGCGCCTGGGATCGAACCCAGGACCACAGGATCACAAGTCCAGTGTGCTGTCCGCTCGGCCGACCGGCTCCTCCGCTCGGCCGACCGGCTCCATTGCCGGTCGGCCGGCTGATTCGATTCCACCGGCTGTACATTGAAGTACTGTACTAAATTCATCTAATACTGTTAGAACAAATATTGTAATGTTCTGTCTTCTATAAGAGTGTACATAGATCCTATAAAAAAGTCCAGCATAGAGTGTAATGACCCGACTCTTTCTGTTGGCTCCCTCGGTGGCTTCCTGAGCTACCAAGTACGCCACCAGGCGTTCAACTCACAAGTGTTTACGGTGATCAGGACCAGAACCTGGCATCCTTAACAAAGGCAATGGAAGTGTGGGGATACAAGATCACCACAGAACTGAAGTTAATTACAGTACTAAATTAACAGGGAGTTCGGTTAATTAATTAAGAAGTTAATTAACTAAATTAATTACTAAATTAACAAACTACCAGAAAAGTAAGAGTGTACCAACACAAGCAACTGCATGGACCATTTTTGAAACCTAGGTGTGAACTATGTATACAATCATTGTCCAATTTCCAACTGCTAATTAGCAAACACTCACTGGCCACCAGATGGTAACCCATGGCGACCCAATGGTTATAGCCGGCCACTCCCTGTCAGACGTGTGCCACCCACAAAACCCAGCACTGAATGTAATGAAATGCCAGTTTTTAGGCGAGCCTCGGAGGCTCCCTGAAGCTATAATACTGATATAGTCCTATCCTACTTGGGGTCATCAGTCACAGAGGTCTTGTTGCCTACCGGAGACCAGACCCAGAACCTGACCTCCCTCAGAGAGGTGCAGGGACCAATGGTTAATGAACACTTTACATTTAGAGTACATATATAATACTTACCATTGACCAGGGAAGACACCCAGAAAGGTAGGCAAAACAAAACAGATCACTGTCTGGTTGAAAACTGCGACTTACGTTCTCAAAATAGCAAAGGAATTTCCCCAGAAAGAAAACTAACAAGCAACACTGTCCAACTAGCCCCCTGCTCATTAGTGCCACCCCCATTCCCAAGAGGGGAGGGGGAGCCAGCCCCAGGGACCCAGGCTACCCAACTTCCAGTTCTTGACTGATGTGCTTGAGGGTCAGAGGTCACCTCAGTCCACGATTTCCTGTTCTGGAATTTTTGCCTTGTGAGGCTGTTCCTGCACTTACGGTGTGCGCTGGCCAGGAGTTCCTGGATACCATAGCTGCATGCGTCTAGGGACGCCTTCCCCAGGCACTCCTTGAGTACTGCCCTTGTGTGGTCAGGGTTCTCTTCCATTGCGCGTTCAGGATTCACTCCCCGTTAGAGGACTTCCTTGCTTGTGGTTGTCTTCACCCTTGGGGTAAGTTGGGAGTCTTGGGCTTTCTGCCTTGTTGAATATACACCTTGAAGCTATCCAGCAATATCCACAGCCAGTACCTTGTAAACAACTAATGAGATTTCTAGGATTAGCATCCTACTATAGAAGATTTTGCAAGAACTTTAGCACTGTCACAACCCTTTTAATCAACCTCACCAGCCCAAAAAAGTAAACTCATTTGGACCACTTCCAAATCCATTGCCTTTGATTAACTGAAAACCTTGCTGTGTACTAATCCCATCCTCGCCTCGCCGGATATGAACGACCCCTTCATCCTTAATGTTGATGCCAGCAGCACTGGCATTGGTGGAGTTCAGATGCAGCAGTGAGAGGGAGAAGTTTTACCTGTCAGCTACTACATCTACAAGCTGAAGCCTCACCAGCAAAACTACAGCACCATAGAAAGAGTTACTAGCCATCGTGCTGTGTCTACAATGCTACAAACTGTATCTACAGGGACACCAGCCCATCACTATTTATTCAGAAAATAATCCTCTTCGATTTCTACAACAAGCCCAAATCTCCAGTCAACATCTATTCCATTGGGCCTTGTATCTACAAAACTACAACCTGATGATATTTTACATCAAGGGATCCGACAACATAGTAGCAAATGCATTATCTCATGTTCATGAGGTGGAACCTCCCACTTCCATTGTTCCTTCCATATCAACATCTCGGGCAATAGGAAGAGGGTTCGAGGAGGACCTGTCATAATTCTCCAGCATAGCAGAGAAAACTGCCTCTTCCTTCTCACCTTCGTTGTTCATCACTCTGCATACTGCGTATTACAACCAGAATGGAATTCAACCCAGACGAATGTCTGGACACCACCAATGCTCTCCAGTATACCTCCACCCAGCCCGAGAGCCACAGGCAGGTGGTGGCGGCAAGACCTGTTAGTTCCTTGTTACATCTAGGTAACCACCTGTCATGTCGCCGGCTCGTCGTTCCATTCTTCAGTGACAAAGGGTGTATATACCCATGACTTTGGTCACCTCAGCAGTCTCTCATCAGGTCCTCAGGGAATATTAACACTACAGCCTCTGCACGTCACTTACCTCCTGCGTCTTCGTGTGCAAGTTTGAAGTGTTTTTATGTATATAATTTCAGTGTCACCCATATTTTTGTGTTAATGCAAGTTTATATATATAGGTCTGATTATTATTTCTCATGTGTGCTAGCCAAGTACTGTATGTCACTTAAGGGGTATTGTATATTTTTCATATGTTATTCGTTCATTTTGATATTAGAGTAAATAGCCATAATTTTTCACTTGCGTATTCCTTCACTCCTGTTCAATTTTCACACTGCAAAGGCCAATGTGGCATTTTTTTTTATTGCAAGTGTGTGCCACATTCCATCTGCCCAGTATAGCCGCACTACTGAGTCACGTCACTCAGGAAAGAAGAATTTGGGCAACATTCTTTCACTTGATGATGCTGTTCACCTAGCAGTAACTAGGCAACTCATGGATTGCACCCTAGGATGACCCCGATTGGAAGCAAATTACATCTTATACAAGACAGTTTACCAACAGTTTTAAAACCTATCTAGCCCAGTCTGATTAATAATAATAACCTAACTCAAACCAACCAAGCTATCATAGCCTAACCAAATATATTCTAATACAATGATATATACAGGTTTTGACAATCAGAAAGCACATTTTATTGAAACGCTTCTATGATGTGACCATATTCCCCCTTGAAAGGCTCAATTCAGTCTTCCTGTCCCTCACAACGTGTAACCAAACCATCTGTACAACCCACAGTTCACGATCACAACTCCCATGACACTAACACCTGCTTTAAATACATACCTTGAGTGTTAGAACTATGGGTTTGAGTTGCTTGTAGCGGGCGGGTGTATAGAGTGTACAGGTGTATGACAAATGGGAGGAGGTGAGCAATGGCGACGATTCCTGTAGGATCTTCTGATAGGATCTGGTGATTTTATAGATTTATGGACACCGACAGCAAAATGGTGCTCGCTAGGTAAGGTAACACTTACGCTCGAGTGAGTGTATAGACGGTCGAGTCTATACCCCCGGTGCCTGACTGTGTAGGGCAACACTCAGGTGTCTGGTGGACGACAACCAACGAACCTGGAGGTGATATGAAGGGTCAGCGACGGGACTAAGCTCCATGTGTCCTGCTTGATAGCAGGTGCAGTTTGCAGTTTGTATGAAGGAGCATTTGTCCTGCCAGTTTGTTCTTCTTCTTCTTGATAGTAGGTGCAGTTTGCATGAAGGGTTTGTCCTCCCGATGACTGCACCAGTACAGATGTTGGTAGAGGCGTTTATCTTGAGGATGATAAGAGTTTCAAAAGTGCTTGTTGCGTTGTGGTGTAGGTGGAGGAGCGGCGACTAGAACAGAGGTGTGAGTTAGAGCGAGACTTGCCGCACCGTAGTGTTGTGTTTATGGTCTCAGCTGATGAGCCTTGAGGCACCTTTGTTGTTGTGGTGGGCTAGGGGTAGCTACAGCACTGCTCCTTATTATATGAGGGATGATAATAATAATAATGAATAATAATAATGAATAATAATAATAATAATAATAATACATTAAAAATACAGTAATAATAATAATCAAAATATGAGACCAAAATAAAGAGGTTAATCACCACAAGGGTACGATACCATGGAACAGCCTACCCGCCGAATCCGTAAATGCCAAGACTGTAATATTTTAAAATGCAGCTTGAATAAAAAATCGTAAGGACAAATCGTGGGACATTTGACAAGGTAATATCGCAAGGTAATATCACAAGGTAGCGGAGGTAATATCGCAGCGGCTGGAAGCTTACTCCACCATTAATGTTTCGACCGTCAGCTCGGCCGGGTCGAGCTCGTGTACAGGTTGGTAGAATGTCATTTCTAGTTTATTTTATGTTTGTCCTAGTTTTAGGCATATGCAGTTGCTTATTGTTATAGACAGTGCTAAAAACTGGAATTGCTTATTGTTATTGACTATTGTTAAACCTACTTGCTTATTGTTAAACTATTGTTTATTGTTAAACTGCTTATTGCTATAGACTGCTTTTTTTCAGGGATATTCCTGCGCGGGCCCTAAGCCTCTGGCTGGCCCACTGGGCGGGCCCTAAGCCTCTGGCTGGCCCACTGGGCGGGCCCTAAGCCTCTGGCTGGCCCACTGGGCGGGCCCTAAGCCTCTGGCTGGCCCACTGGGCGGGCCCTAAGCCTCTGGCTGGCCCACTGGGCGGGCCCTAAGCCTCTGGCTGGCCCACTGGACGGGCCCTAAGCCTCTGGCTGGCCCACTGGGCGGGCCCTAAGCCTCTGGCTGGCCCACTGGGCGGGCCCTAAGCCTCTGGCTGGCCCACTGCGCGGGCCCTAAGCCTCTGGCTGGCCCACTGGGCGGGCCCTAAGCCTCTGGCTGGCCCACTGGGCGGGCCCTAAGCCTCTGGCTGGCCCACTGCGCGGGTCCTAAGCCTCTGGCTGGCCCACTGGGCGGGCCCTAAGCCTCTGGCGGGCCCTAAGCCTCTGGCTGGCCCACTGGGCGGGCCCTAAGCCTCTGGCTGGCCCACTGTGCGGGCCCTAAGCCTCTGGCTGGCCCACTGGGCGGGCCCTAAGCCTCTGGCTGGCCCACTGTGCGGGCCCTAAGCCTCTGGCTGGCCCACTGGGCGGGCCCTAAGCCTCTGGCTGGCCCACTGGGCGGGCCCTAAGCCTCTGGCTGGCCCACTGGGCGGGCCCTAAGCCTCTGGCTGGCCCACTGGGCGGGCCCTAAGCCTCTGGCTGGCCCACTGGGCGGGCCCTAAGCCTCTGGCTGGCCCACTGGGCGGGCCCTAAGCCTCTGGCTGGCCCACTGGGGGGGGGCCCTAAGCCTCTGGCTGGCCCACTGGGGGGGCCCTAAGCCTCTGGCTGGCCCACTGGGGGGGGCCTAAGCCTCTGGCTGGCCCACTGGGGGGGGGCCTAAGCCTCTGGCTGGCCCACTGGGGGGGGGGGGCCCTAAGCCTCTGGCTGGCCCACTGGGGGGGGCCCTAAGTCTCTGGCTGGCCCACTGGGGGGGGCCCTAAGCCTCTGGCTGGCCCACTGGGGGGGGGGTCCTAAGCCTCTGGCTGGCCCACTGGGGGGGGGGGTCCTAAGCCTCTGGCTGGCCCACTGGGGGGGGGGGGCCTAAGCCTCTGGCTGGCCCACTGGGGGGGGGCCCTAAGCCTCTGGCTGGCCCACTGGGCGGGCCCTAAGTCTCTGGCTGGCCCACTGCGCGGGCCCTAAGCCTCTGGCTGGCCCACTGGGCGGGCCCTAAGCCTCTGGCTGGCCCACTGGGCGGGCCCTAAGCCTCTGGCTGGCCCACTGGGCAGGCCCTAAGCCTCTGGCTGGCCCACTGGGCGGGCCCTAAGCCTCTGGCTGGCCCACTGCGCGGGCCCTAAGCCTCTGGCTGGCCCACTGGGCGGGCCCTAAGCCTCTGGCTGGCCCACTGGGCGGGCCCTAAGCCTCTGGCTGGCCCACTAAGTGTTGCTTGTTTCTGTTTTACTTGGGCGGAGTATGAGTATTTATGTCTCGTATGGTCGCTTCAGTAAGATTTTTGCCATATGTGTTTAACAACTTCTGCTCTGTTGAATCCAAGTTTAAATCTTAATGGGTTTGTAACTGTGCACTGTGTTAGTTAATGTTCCAGTGGTCTGTTGTGGTTGTAACTGTGCACTGTGTTTATGTTCCAGTTGTCTGTCGGGCATTTCTCCACAGTGCTGAAATTTCCTCTCATCTTCCGGAACCTGTAAGCCTATTTCACATGCACATGGGTATCGAAGCCTGATGCGATGTAAGTGTACTTCTGTGCTCCCTTTCATCAAACTAAGTGGTTCGTAGTTGGTTGAATTCTTGTACCAACCCGCAGATCCTGATGTTGCAACTGCTGTGTTGTGGTCACTGTACATCTTTTGCATTGCTCTGTTTCTAAT
>WNGS01167104.1:5003143-5025163 GCA_020271785.1 Procambarus virginalis | reverse complement strand
CTCGCAGAGGTCAGATGCTCCACAGTAATGCATCTGTGAAGAGAACATGATGGAACAGTGGTAACACATCATCTCCAGGCCTCGTGAACAATTTGCTCTGGGTTCGAGTTATGGCCCAGAAAAGACCGACTGGGTGCCAATCCTTAACTGTTTGCGTCTGATCATCCATCAGTAACTGGGTACCCCCCGGCTTTTAAATGATTGGCAGTGTGTTTTGAGGCAAACTAGTCGGGTAAAGGCTTACCAGGAGCTATGGGAAGGAAATGTTCTCAGCCTGCTTATGGAATCAACAGTCATTTGTTCCTGTACCCTGTACCACCTGAATATAAAAAAAAACAGCAGCAGAGCAGCTGTGTGTGTGTTAGATATCCAAAATCTTGTGCCATAAGAGTGACAACTGACATGGCCAATAAAATGAATAATAATACTGCACACTGCTATTGATCATGAGCATGCAATAAACTCTTGGTTGGCTAAGTTGAATCATCTGGTAAATTATTTATCATACATGAGCCTTATTATATAGGAGAGTGCTACGTTTTCACCCGAGGCCGGATTCCTTTAAGACCAAGCAGAAGGAAGAGTAATAATATTAATTAGTTATATTATTATAATAATATAATAATAATTGTTGTAATTTAATTATTACTCTTCCTTCTGCTTGTCTTGAAGGAAGCTGGCTTCAGGTGAAAGGGGGGCTGTGATGCCCTGTGCCATCTTTTACCAACTTCGATGTAAACTCCAGAACTTGAGCCCCTAGGGCAGTTCATTGTTGCCTTCAACCTCGTTCTGACAGTTCCTGCGACAGAACCATGGACCGTTTCAGTTACGGCACCTTGGAGATGGGGGGGGGGGACCTGCTGCTTGGGTGACAGCTGCTTCTCCATATCAACCTACCATGGCTTTGCGCCGGTGAGAGGCCACTCCAGACCGACAACCAGGACTCAACTCCATAAGTCTCCTATGACTGATGGGTGCTTTCTACTAGGGGTTAGTGAAGAGTGCATTAGAACAGCACATCTGAGTGGCTCCCAGATGTCTAAATATTGATTGCAAAATTCCAACTTATTAAAATTTAATAGAGAGATGAATGCTACTCATCTTGAATGATTGCCGTACCCTTCAATATGAACTGGACACAATTAGTGTATGGACCAACACTTGGCTGGTGGAATTTAATGTGAATAAATGCCACATTATGGAATGTGAAACAGGAGAAATTAGGCCACACACAACATACAACATACAAAGAAATCAAAAGTGATTTCAAAGTTGCAGGTACCTCATGCCGGGGAAGTCTGAAGGGTTTAATAACTGGGCATTTGGTGATGTAGTGCGAGAGATCACGGCCCAGCTCCTGCTCACAGAGTTTGCACTTGGAGTGCTCAGGATTGGGAGATTTGTCAACTGTAGCCACCTGCCACAGGCAACGGTAACCCAACCACTTGGGCTGGACGGTAGAGCGACAGTTTTGCTTCATTCAGATTGACATTCAATCCCCGACCGTCTACAAGTGGTTGGGCACCATTCCTTCCCACCGTAACATCCCAAATCCTTATCCTGATCCCTTCCAAGTGCTATATAGTCATAATGGCTTGACACGTTCATGATAGTTCCCTTGCCCTAACCAGATCCTGGCATCTATTATCTCGCACAGTCTGGGGAACGTTTTGTGTTGCCCATAAACATAGGTTTCAGATCTGAACAATCACAGCCTTTTAAACTGTTCCTTTCATGCCTTTAGTAGTCAGTAATTTCTCTATTAGACCTGAGGATTTGAAACAATATAACCTTGACAACAGAGATGGGGATACCTAGGTCTAACTCAACTTCATCCTTGCTGCATGCTAATTTGGCTGCAAAGTCTGTGTCATCACGATGAGTTATATTTATGTGAAATGGTATCCATTCAAAGGAGCTTCTCTGAATGTCCAGTTCATGTTGTATAGTCAGAAAATACTATATTGAAACTGAAAGAATGTTGCATAAATAATACTGAATAAATGTTTGTTTACTGGGCCATACAGTAATGTTAGTAGTAAGTAGTGCAAAATGGGAACATAATACACTCAAGCTACAGTATAAAGACAGAGCTTTATTCTTGGCAGTGAGCAGGTTATTTATAATTGCAATTATGAGGCTTTGCTGTCGATCATGCAGAAATTTTCAAATGCATGAAGAGCAGACTTTGAATCATAAATTATTATTCCTCCTGTGGCTTTTAATCACTGCACTGCAATTAATTTTGACATGTTGTCGGTGCATAGAAAAAATTATTCCCCAAAAAGTTGTTTTTCATTCTAATATTGTTAAAATGTGTTCCCTATTCACAGGAGACTGTCCAAGCCCAGTACTCGAGGCTAGACTTGCCTAACTTGTGAGAGCTTGGTCCAACATACTATCGCTTGGAACAGCCCACAAGCTCAAATACCTACTACAGCCTGGTTGGTTTGGCACTTCTTGCAGAAAACTATGTCCACTTTTCTCTTGAAGATTCCCACTTTTGTTCGGGCAATGTACCTTATACTTGCTGGGAGGATACTGAACAACCGTGGACCTCTGATGTTCATACAGTGTTCTCAGGGTGTGTGGATGAAATCACAACACACAGCATGGAGTCATACGATTCGAGCAGACAACACCGGACCAACCGGGCTGTGGTGGGTATGTGGGCCTGCGGGCCGCTCCAAGCAACAGCCTGGTGGACCAAACTCTCACGAGTCAAGTCTGGTCTCGGGCCAGGCTTGGGGAGTTGAAGAACTCCCAGAACCTCATCAACCAGGTAACACCACCAATCACCAGAGCTAAGAAAATAACTCCAATATACGACAAATATTGCTATAATTAGCCACTGAACTGCTGTTATCATCACATTCCTGTCACTAAATTTGAAATATGACTCCATTTTCACAAGGTTATATTGTAAAGGAGCACGAGGTTGTTTCATGATGCATAGATGCAGGAAAAAACGGCAGGGTGCTCTCTCTCTCTACCTCAAACTGTGATCACTATACCTAGCATTGTGTTCACTGTGTACAATGTTCAGGTGTCAAGTCTGTATCACATTCAGGATCATCTATGACACTATTGCAAAATAACTGCAGTTACATATTTCATTCAGCATTATTAAGTGGTACTGTGAGCTCCTCTGCGGAAGATGTGTCATTGTGATCTGGTTGCTAGTAGTACAGTAATTACCTAAGTGTAGTTACAGGACGAGAGCTACGCTCATTCTGTCCTGTCTTCCCAGTACTGCCATATGCCACTTTGAAACTACATTACAGTACTGACAGTTTTGACCTCCACCACCTTCTTAACTTGTTGTAAACTAGTGGAGGGAAGGGTGCTAATATACTATTAGCAGTATGTTGAACATAGGTGTTCACGGTGCAATCAAGGCCCAGTGCAAACAGGCCCAGTAGTAGTAGACATCCATCAGTCTCAGGAGACTATGGAGTTGTGCTCTGGTTGTAGGTCTGGAGTGGCCTCACCAGGGCGCAAAGCCCAGGGTAGGGTTGATACGGTGAAGCTGTTACCCAAGCAGCAGGTTCCCCCTTTCCATGGCGCCGAAAGTCTCCAATGGAAAGGCAAGTGCATGGCCTAGTACCATGTATGATACATCATATCTACCAGATTGTATTTAGCAAGGAGTATTGTCTGTGACACTATGTTGACTATCTACCTACCACCTGCAGTGCAAGCCAGGTCACAAATGTAAATGCTGTGTGTTCAAGATAAAATGAGTGTACAAATCACAAACACACACATACACTGCTGCTGATAATGTACAACACATTTTACATGCAACAAAGTTGCACATTTTGCATGCGCAACTGTAAAACCGAGGCCCATATAAATATTTACATATATGAAAATGGTGGGCGTATACTGGTAGAGATACACACGTACAGTACTGGTCTCTGTACGTACGCATGTTTCACATTATATAAGATAATAACATAATAAAAACACTGATAACAAGATACCATAGATAATAACAAGATAATAACAGGAACATAAAATAAAACAATAGAAATTGCCACCTGGTACCACCACCACCACCAACCACCACCATCACTCAGCGCCAGGTTACTGCGGTGAGCTACCCCGCCCTCCAGCTATCAAAACTAGCCACATCTATGACTCCACCACAAAGTGGTGAGCACACCGAGCGCACACAGCTCAACCACAGTATGTAGAGAAAATTGATTGCGATATGCTTCCAGGATGCTATTTAACATTACAATACAAAACAATTTTTTGGAAATTGTTTAGTTTTTGTGTGCATGTGGGGGACTGGAATATAATACAGTAGTGGAATGCAGTTTGAAGATTAATACTCTGTGACTAACTCTTTTTGTATAACATTGTCTTTCTCATTGAGTATAACAGTGTTTTAAACCCTAAAACTGAATTGTACAGTATAATCATACTGGTTAAGCTCTTTACCTTGATAATTATTTCCTTGTCAGTACAATATGCCATCACTATTTATTTACACACACACACACACATCTTGTACACAACATGTTACAAAAAATGTGTACAAAAATACTGTATTAAGCCACATTTGCCTAACAAGAGTGATTTTTGTTATTTTCAAATATTTCTTTCCATATTGCTGTATTCCAATTAATATTATTATATTAAGAATATGAATTACTGACCTATGATAGGTTAAGTAGGTTAGGTTTGATCAAAATTCCATGTTAGTTTTAACTCAATTTAAAATCATCAAATAACTCAAAATCATATATAATGTAATGGAAAGCATAATCATTCCATAACAAAGAATGAAAAATATATTTCAGGAAAATTCTGCTTGTTAGGCAACTTGGCCTATTGGGTACAACATATACATATATATACACTGCATGTATGTACCCGATGATACATACTGACTGTATGTATATGTGTGTGTGTATAAATAGATAGATATATACATATAAGAGCGAGATGTGTGAAGTGCATTTCTGACAATTTAAATGCTACCACATGAACTGTTATTTGATGCTATTGGCAACAAAACAGAATTTACAGGATGTAATTTTGAAAACCAAAGAACTTCGTTGACTATTACATCATTTAGAAATGTGTATTTTTAGGCACACTGTTCAAGGCTTATTATATCAATGAGCAAACAATTTTCCTGTAGATAGCAGTAATTAACATTACACAGTGAAAGGGTTAAGAGTGAGGTGGCCAGCTCTAACAACCGCTGGGGCTCCAGTAAGGCTGTCACATGGAGGCAGACGAGGCAGTTGAACATTGGTCATTAGTTCGTACCCTGGAAACACAAACCGAAACCGTCTCTATTTTCCGCTTGTTACAACTTGCAATAAAGTTGTTACATCTTGGCTTAACGTGTTTATGACGTATTAGAACGTTGTTACAACTTGCTATATTGGTTGTTATAACTGGTTAGGAAGTGTTAAAACTTGTTCGAACGTTGTACCAACGTCGTAGTTTCAGTGTGTTTGGCGGGTAATGACTCTTGATGATGTTCAAGATGGCAAGAGTTGTGTGCAAGTAAAATCTTATAACAATCTCCAAGATTACTTGTCTTTCTGTCCATTGCTCCAGTTTAGTATTTTGTTACAGACTGGTTGGGGCCATTTCACAGCTAGGGCAGCTACTGAATGGTCCTCGCTCAGTAAAGCTTAGTTTTAACTTTAAAGACATTGAATGTGGTTTTTAAGTGCAGTTTTGTTACTTCATACTCTAATGTCCTTTGGACATTCATACTTATATCTAAGTCTTCCCTTAATTTAATTATCTTAAGATTATACTATTATTTATCAGAAAAACTTCCAGAACACTCGAGACAATGGTACGGTTTGTCTTCTGTATGAATCACCGAATGCCCTAATATGTTACATTTTCCTTTAAGATTTCTGAGACATTGTGAAGGATCATATTTCTTTTTGGTATGAACCCTCATATGTCTTGTTAAATAAGGTTTGTATGAAAAGCTTTTAGGACATTCTAAACAATGAAAAGGTTTCTCTCCTGTATGGGCCCTCTGATGTGCAACGAACTCTCCTTTTCTTATAAATTTTTTGGGACATTCTGTACAATGGTATGTCATCTCACCTGTATGACCTTTAAAGTGAGTCACATATGTATGTCTGTCTGAAAAGTCTTTAAAACACACTTCACACTGATATGGTTTTTCACCTGTGTGAATTCTCATGTGATTTATGAGAGCATATTTGTATGTAAATAATTTCAGGCACTCATTACACTGATATCGCTTTTCTCCTGTATGAACCTTCATGTGCTTTATTAAACCTGTATTCAGTGCAAATTTTTTAAGGCATACCATACACTGATATGATTTCTCTCCAGTATGGTACACCATGTGTGTTTGCATGTCACTTTTTCTTAAGAAGCATTTAAGGCACAAATGGACACTGGTGTGGCTTTTTTCCTGTATGTATCCTCTCATGTTTTACTAAATTAGATTTTTCTGAAAAAAATTTAAAACACTCAAGACATTGATATGGCTTCTCTCCGGTATGCACTCTAGCATGGACGGCCAATTCGTATCGTCGTTTAAAACCTTTATTACACTCGAGACACTGAAAAGGTTTCTCTTCCGAATGGGTCTTCGTATGTTTTGCTAAAGATGAATTTGTTGGAAAAACTTTTAAAGCATACAAGACATGGGTAAGGTCTTTCTCCATTATGTATTCTAATATGCCCAACTAGATCTGAATTTAGTGTAAAGCTCTTGCAGCATTCTGAACACTGAAAACGCTTACGTCCCGTGTGAACCATCATATGTATTTCTAAAGCACTTTTTTGTTTGAAGATTTTATGACACATTGAACACTGGAAAGGCTTCTCTTTATGCATATTTATATGTCTTTCAAGACTAAATTTAGTTGCCAAGCATTTAGAACATTGCGGGCATTCGTACTGGGCTTTTCTTGAATGATCCGCCATGCTGCACTCAAGCAGGTCTTTGTAATATGTTTAAGATGTTAAACAATGAAAAGTTTGTCCATACACAAATTAAAATTTGTTTGTTTAATAATAGTGTATTTTTAAGCCCACTAAGGGCTCACCATAGCCCGTGCTACTTGGAGCTTTTTGTTCTGAGTAGCTGAATCTAACATTACAACAGTGTATTTAAATATGTGAAACACAATTATCAATACTGTAGTGTGTCTTCATGTACAATACCATAATAGTTCTTCTGAAGTATCTGAAACACAAAAAGGACAATAAGTTTTTGTCTTATCTTTACATATATTCCTAGTCCCATTTATAGGAATATAAATCTTATTATTGTTGGAATAATGCTTTAGATTATTAATACAGGCTCTTGCCCATCCAACACAGACAAGGCCAACTACTAAAACAAAACATTTAGTAGCAGTAACTTGCTACTAAAAGTTCTATGAAAGTATTTTGCCTTTACAAGTAATTTGTCCTACCCATGAACCCTCCTTTTACATTTTGGGGCCCACTTGGGGCAAGTAAGAATTCACAGTGGAATATTACCGTTGTGCAGCAGCGGAGTTTAGCATCAAGATATTTCTCTGTCCCTCACTTGGCTCGCTCTCACTCTTCTTTCTGGGAGGAAAAGTAATTCAATAGTGGATATAGTAAAGTTATAATGGGTAGAAATTATATAATTTTCTAAGGGCAAGTGTAAATACAATCAGTTTTGCTGGTGCAGGAAAAGTGGAGAAGAGAATATCACGTGGAAATAGCAAACATGCAGGTGTAGAGGCTACATAGTGCAAAAGAAAAAAAGGGTGAATAAATAATACAGTATACAGAAAATAAAAATGCAATGGATGGAGAAATTTCTGGACAATTTCTTAAAGTGCAGCTATGATAGATTGTCAAGGTTATATTAACATTGTATAAAAGGCCAAATATAATGAACAAGAACTATAGAGTTCCTTTAGTCCTGTGGTATACGTTCTCGACTCGCAGTCGGTTCAAGGATGGTCGGCACTTAGCTTGAAGTGATGGAGTTTGCCCGCAACTGGTGGACTGGAACACTAGAGGCAGAACTATCATCTGCCACATCAACAATAGAACAGAGATGGGAAACTGGCTGAGGTCTGGTGGTGGTAACTGGTACTAATGAATTTCAAGTTAGTTTGAGTGAATACCTCATTCTGTGTGAATCGTTTTCAAAGTTGTTTCAGTTTTGAGGTTCCATTTTCTGTGAACCCTTCAGTTGTCTGTAAAGCTTTGCTGACTTTCTGGAGGCTTTTTCCAGTAGGGTGGTAGATTGTCTCTCACTCCCTGCACCTCTGAGGGGCGGACTTCTGGCTCTGGTTCCCGGTAGGCCAAACAGAACTTGTGCAATTACTGTAATGTAACCAGGAAGCAATCTCAGCAAGATAGCTTGCTGAGGGGCCTGACAGCTGAGCGGACAGCGCTTCGGATTTGTAGTCCTGAAATTCCGGGTTTGATCCCCGGTGGAGGCAGAAACAAATGGGCAGAGTTTATTTCACCCTGACGCCCCTGTTACCTAGCAGTAAATAGGTACCTGGGAGTTGTACCTGGTTGATGGAGTTCTGAGAGTTCTTCTACTCCCCAAGCCCAGCCCAAGGCCAAGCTTGACTTGTGAGTTTGGTCCACTAAGCTGTTGCTTGCAGCAGCCCGCAGGCCCACATATCCACCACAGCCCGGTTGGTTCAGCACTCCTTGGAGAAAATGATCTAGTTTTCTCTTGAAGATGTCCACGGTTGTTCCAGCAATATTTCTTATGCTCGCTGGGAGGATGTTGAACAACCGCGGACCTCTGATGTTTATACAGTGTTCTCTGATTGTGCCTATGGCACCCCTGCTCTTCACTGGTCCTATTCTGCATTTTCTTCCATATCGTTCACTCTAGTATGTTGTTATTTTACCGTGTAGATTCGGTACTTGGCCCTCCAATATCTTCCACGTGTATATTATTTGATATCTCTCTCATCTTCTTTCTAGTGAGTACATTTGGAGAGCTTTGAGCCGATCCCAATAATTTAGGTGCTTTATTGCATCTATGTATGCCTTATATGTTTTGTGTATTCCTCTATTTCAGCAATCTCTCCTGCTCTGAAGGGGAAAGCGAGTACTGAGCAGTACTCAAGATGGGACAGTACAAGTGATTTGTATAGTACAACCACTGTGATGGGATCCCTGGTTTTGAAAGTTCTCATAATCCATCTGATCATTTTTCTGGCTGACATAATATTTGCTTGGTTATGCTTCCTAAATGTTTTGTTCTCAGACATCATTATTCCCAAATCTTTTACATGTTGCTTTCCTACTCTGGGCACATCTGATTGTGTTTTGTACCCTGTATTATGTTTAAGGTCCTCATTTTTACCGTACCTGAGTACCTGAAATTTATCACTGTTAAACATCATGTTATTTTCTGTTGCCCAGTCAAAAACTTTATTAATATCTGCTTGAAGGTTTTCAATGTCTTCAGCAGAGGTAATTTTCATGATGATTTTTGTGTCATCTGCAAAGGATGATATGAAGCTGTGACTTGTATTTTTGTCTATATCTCACATGAGAATAAGGAAAAGCAGTGGTGCAAGGACTATACCCTGAGGTACAGAGCTTTTAATACTTTCACACTCATCGAACGCACCCGCGGTCCATAATTTTTCTCTTGTATCCGAGTCATGGACGCGAGTGGCGTCTATCATTTTAAAATATTTGTTAAAAATTTAAATTTTATCCGATCAATCTGGGAGTGATTTTAAAATCAGCACCTTTAGATTGCACACAATTTGATACCAAAATGAAAGATGTAACATGAAAATTGATGTCAGAACACTGGAAAGATTATAAATACCTTTTTGGTCCAAATTTTAAAATATTTGTTAAAATTCCATTTATTGCTCTATTATTATGGGACTAGGTTTAAAATATGCTCATTTATATTGCAAACAACTTGATACCAAAATGAGAGACATAACACGAAAACTGATGTTATCAAACCGAACAAGTATACACATTAGGTTGCGGTGTGCCAATTGGTGCTCGTCTACAAGTAACTTTAGGCTTTGCTGCGGGGAGTCACGCCGGGCTTTTGGACATTATGTGCATATACACCTGCAGAGAATTTAATTGGGAACACAATGATACAAAACCGAACGATGTAGCACAAGAATTAAGGTGAGAAAACTGAAACGAGTATACACATTTTACTGATTGTGCGCGCTCACTGGTAACGTTTGCCAACTTTAGGCTTTGCTGTGGGGGAGTCACGCCGGGCTTTTGGATATTATATGCATATACACCTGTAGGCAATTCTATTGCGAACGCGATGATACCAAAACAAATAATGATTGTCACGTGAATCCCCTGCATAGCAGTGGAACTGCCTTTTCCCTTCACCTTCAATGCCTCGGCACTGGAAGTATACATCTACACCAGCCCAGATGAGTCATCAGTCCTGCCACCTCTCCATACCCCCCCCCCCCCCTCCAGGGCTTGGCACAGCCTGGTACGACAAGAGGCAAGCCGGGCGCCTCTGCTAACCGGTAGTTTGCCCCCACAAGCAAGCAGTTAGCAGCCTTCAACTGACAGTGGTGCAGCTCAACACAAAGGCACCGCCAGCCACAAATGAGCAGTTTGCTAGTTGACCAGAGGTCCACCTTGAGTTGACACTGGATGAGTCATCACCGCCGGACTATATAAAGGGTGCCGGCTTCCTGGGCAGCCAGTCTCTCCCTTAGTGCTCTTGGAACACTTTGGTGTCTCACCCGTCGTCTGACTTCAGCCAATGCCATGTGTCTGATGCCATGATAGTATGATAGCTGTCTTCAGTACACCAGTATATCTTTTTGCTTCATATTAGAGTTAAACTTTCATTTACTTATTTGATACGCTATATAATAATAGCCAAGTATTGTCATGTGTCATTTCTGTTCATTAATATTTCAGTAAATTGTTTTAATTATTTATTTGATGATTTTAATTTGTTTCCACCTGCGACTTACACACTGCAAGGCCAATAGCAGCATTTTTTTTATTTGTGTAAGGGAGAGCCATACCATCTTGGTTCAGTATAGCTGCGATACCACAACCCGTCACAGAGTATACACATTTTACCGATTTTGTGTGCTCACGAGTAACTTTTGCCGACTTTAGGCTTTGCTGTGGGGGAGTCATGCCAGGCTTTTGGACATAATATGCATATACACCTGTAGGCAATTCTATTGCGAACACAATGATACCAAAACGAACGATGTAGCACAAGAATTAAGGTGAGAAACTGAAACGAGTATACATATTTCGGTGTTGCCACACGCTCACCCGCATCGCCGGGAGCATGACGTCAAAGTCTGCGGAGGGCACACTCAGGGCACAATAGTGTTAACTGTGCTTGGACTCGATTTTATACGATTGACTGTTATTCATTGTGACCTATTTAACAGAAAACTGAGTATCCAGCATCCTACTTTACCAGTTATTCCCATTACCTCATTTTTGTGTGCTATCACTCCATGGTCACATTTATCGAAAGCCTTTGCGAAGTCCATGTGTACCCGACTTGATTTTATAAGATTGACTGTTACTCGTTGTGACCTGTTTGACAGAAAACTGAGCATCCAGCATTCTACTTTACCAGTTATTCCCATTACCTTCAACCTTCAAGTTGTTGAAGGTACTGGACTTGTTGCTCTGGACTTGAAGGAGAACCTTCAAGTCCAGAGATCCTATCACAATGGTTGTACTCTTCAAGTCACTTGTGTTGTCCCGTCTTGAGTACTGCTCAGTACTCACTTCCCCCTTCAGAGCAGGAGAGATTGCTGAAATAGAGGGAATACAGAGAACATATACGGCACGCATAGACGAGATAAAGCACCTAAATTATTGGGATCGACTCAAAGCTCTCCAAATGTACCCACTAGAAAGGAGACGAGAGAGATACCAAATACATGTAATATAATATACACATGGAAAATACTGGAGGGACAGGTCCCAAATCTGCACAATAAAATAACAACGTACTGGAGTGAACGACATGGAAGAAAATGCAGAATAGAACCAGTGAAGAGCAGAGGTGCCATAGGCACAATCAGAGAACACTGTATGAACATCAGAGGTCCGCGGTTGTTCAACGTCCTACCAGCGAGCATCAGAAATATTACAGGAACAACCGTGGACATCTTCAAGAGGAAACTAGATTGTTTCCTTCAAGGAGTGCCGGACCAACCGGGCTGTGGTGTATCATATGTATCATATAAATACATTTGGTAATGTTATTTTCAGTTACTTTCAACAATGTCCCCAAAAAAAATTTTTAAAGGAATTTTTTTTTTTTAGGTTACTAGGTTCTTTTTCCTCCTTTGTTTATTATTTGAATTTGCTTTAACCTTTACATCCTGGAGAATGCATACTCGTCCCTAACTATGTGAAGACTGAATTAAATTGGTCAACAAATAAATCAGTCACAACTCTCAGAACTTGGGTCTTGAATTCTTTTTGGCTGATTTATTCACAGATTTCAAATTCTATTTTCCTTGTTTCTTGAATGAGAAGGCAGGAGGCAAACCGGGGGTCCCCCTAATATTTGACAGGTTGTTTTGATGATTAGGGACCAGATTAGGGCTTTTAACTCATATAAAGTATACCCTAAATATATTCCCTAAATCATTATAATTATTATAACTATCCCTATATTTTGTTTTTTGCAGGGGTATTTTTTCTTGACTTTATTTCTACACACGTTGACCTACAACTTTCCCATACTTGAGAATGAATGCCAAACAATGTTTATTACAACATACAAGTAAATTCATGAATTACAACTGCCTTATTCATTGATGATNTACTTTTTAGAAATCTTTGAATTTCAAGTGTGGTATATCACTTTTTGCAATTTGATTGTACATTTTATTACCGTATTAGTTTTTATATATGAAACAAATAACATGTTTATATTTTTTGCCACTTGTTAACATTCTACAGTGCGTTACATTATAGACATCACAAATATTACTTCTTTTGCCATCCACAAAGTGAGATAACTGTGTAGACCAACATATAATCTCTAATATGACTTCCCACTCAGTCGTGGACAGTGAATTCACATGGAGGGTTGCCAACTTTACTTTCCTTCATATACAGTACTACCAAGTATATTTTGCTATTCCATTGCTTACAATTGGGTATCAGGCAACAGTCTGCGTATGGCAAATTTTTTTCTAAGACACATTGGTATCTATAGCGCTTGTCTTTTGGTTCAGGTATTGCTACGTGACCAGGTTCGGTACCAAGCAGTAAAGATGCTTTGGTTTTCTGTGTAATCTCAACTGCTGTTCTTGCAGGAGTACAGTACTTGTATGCATGCTGTATTAACTAAAAGTACAAGAATTATGACTTTTGGGAAGTCTTTGGAATGTATACCTGCTTTTTACCATATACCTTTAATTGAATTGTATGGTTTTGATTATAAAACAGTTTTCCAGGAATGCATCTTGAAGATTGCCTGAAGTATGGTATATGCTAGTAGTGTATCACCATCACTTCGGACTGAACCTCCACATCCTAGTAAAAGTGTTGAAACTAAATGGCCCTTTGAGTGACAGCTCTATAGGTTCTTCAGCCATGACCTGACCAGACAATAACAAAGTGCTAGACAAAACAACAAGTACCCCACATTTCCTGCTCTCTCTCTAATAATGGGTCAAGAAGTGTTTAGATTAGAACATCTCATCTCCAGCAAAGGACTTTTTGCCAGTTATTAACATTCTACAGTGCATTATATTAGAGCTGCATACAAGTAGGGTAGCAGAGAAAGCTGTCAAACACTCAATGTTCCTTGTAAATGCCTTTAGGCAATTTTGGAAGTTCTAAACTAATAAACTCCCTTCACCACAACTATTCCAGCAAGCACCAGTTGGCAGTGCTACCAACACAAAGGCTGGAGGAGTGCTGGCCACCTCTGCTCAAGCCTAACCTACCCTAATCTTGGACAAGATTACCGGGTAATTTAGTCAACTTTGTACATTTTAAAATCTTTGATTTCAAGTTGGTATATCACATTATTGCAATTTGATTGTACATTTTATTACCGTATAGTTTTAAATGTGAATTTGTAAAAAAAAAAAAAGAATGCAGATGTGTGTAGACAGCCTTTGCAAAGGCATTCGATAAATGTGACCATGGAATGATAGCACACAAAATGAGGTCAATGGGAATAACCGGAAAAGTAGGACGCTGGATTCTCAGTGTTTTGTTGAAACAGAACACAGAGTAACAGTCAACCATATAAAATCTAGTCCAAGTGCAGTTAAAAGCTCTGTACCTCAAGGTACGTCCTTGCACCACTGCTTTTCCTTATTCTCATATCAGATATAGACAAAAATACAAGTCACAGCTTCGTATCATCCTTTGCAGACGACACAAAAATCAGCATGAAAATTACCTCTGTTGAAGACATTAAAACTTCACACAGATATTAATAGTTTTGACTGGGCAACAGAAAGTAACATGATGTTTAACAGTGATAAATTCCAGATGCTCAGGTATGGTAAAAATGAGGACTTTAAACATAATACAGGGTACAAAATACAATCAAATCTGCTCATAGTAGGAAAGCAGCATGTAAAGGATTTGGGAACAATGATATCTGACGATCTAACATTAGGGAGCATAACCAAGCAAATATTGTGTCAGCCAGAAAAATTATAGGATGGATTACGAGAACTTCAAATCCAGGGATCCCATCACAATGGTTGTACTATACAAATCACTTGTACTGTCCAGTCTTGAGTACTGCTCAATACTCACTTTCCCCTTCAAAGCAGAAGAGATTGCTGAAATGAAGGGGAATACAGAGAACATATACAGCATATATAGATGCCATAAAGCACCTAAATTATTGGGATACTCTCAAAGCTCTTTAAATGTACTCGCTAGAAAGGAGATGAGAGAGATACCAAATATACACGTGGAAAATACTGGAGGGCCAGGTACCAAATCTACACAGTAAAGCAACAACATACTGGAGTGAACGATATGGAAGAAAATGCAGAATAGAACCAGTGAAGAGCAGGTGTGCCATAGATACAATCAGAGAACACTGTACAGACATCAGAGGTCCACAGTTGTTCAACATCCTCCCAGCAAACATAATATTGCCGGAACAACCGTGGACATCTTTAAAGAGAAAACTAGATAAATTTCTCCAAGGAGTGCCGGACCAACCGGGCTGTGGTGGAAACGTGGGCTTGCGGGCCACTCCAAGCAACAGCCTAGTGGACCAAACTCTCACAAGTTAAGCCTGGCCTCAGACCAGGCTTGGGGAGTAGAACTCCCAGAACCCCATCAAGCAGGTAATAAAATGGCATGAATTAGGAGCTACCAATCTACTAAGAAAGGAGTATTTAAGTTTACTCAATGCTGTTTCTGCATAAGATTTCCTTCAGCAACTCCCCTCGTCGCCTCCCTATGATGCTACGACACTACATGAAGGACAGAAAAATGGACACTTACCCATAAGTAAAACACTATAGCGGGTCTGGGAAAATGATGAAGTGTCTCGCAGAGGTCAGATGCTCCACAGTAATGCATCTGTGAAGAGAACATGATGGAACAGTGGTAACACATCATCTCCAGGCCTCGTGAACAATTTGCTCTGGGTTCGAGTTATGGCCCAGAAAAGACCGACTGGGTGCCAATCCTTAACTGTTTGCGTCTGATCATCCAACAGTAACTGGGTACCCGGTTTTTAAATGATTGGCAGGTTGTGTTTTGAGGCAAACTAGTCGGGTAAAGCTTACCAGGAGCTATGGGAAGGAAATGTTCTCAACCTGCTTACTGGAATCAACAGTCATTTGTTCCTGTACCCACCTGAATATAAAAAAAAACAGCAGCAGCAGCTGTGTGTGTTGTTAGATATCCAAAATCTTGTGCCATAAGAGTGACAACTGACATGGCCAATAAAATGAATAATAATACTGCACACTGCTATTGATCATGAGCATGCAATAAACTCTTGGTTGGCTAAGTTGAATCATCTGGTAAATTATTTATCATAGATGAGCCTTATTATATAGGAGAGTGCTACGTTTTCACCCGAGGCCGGCTTCCTTTAAGACCAAGCAGAAGGAAGAGTAATAATTATTAATTAGTTATATTATTATAATAATAATTATAATAATAATTGTTGTAATTACTAATTATTACTCTTCCTTCTGCTTGTCTTGAAGGAAGCTGGCTTCAGGTGAAAGGGGGCTGTGATGCCCTGTGCCATCTTTTACCAACTTCGATGTAAACTCCAGAACTTGAGCCCCTAGGGCAGTTCATTGTTGCCTTCAACCTCGTTCTGACAGTTCCTGTGACAGAACCATGGACCGTTTCAGTTACGGCACCTTGGAGAGGGGGGGGGGGGGACCTGCTGCTTGGGTGACAGCTGCTTCTCCATATCAACCTACCATGGCTTTGCGCCGGTGAAAGGCCACTCCAGACCGACAACCAGAGCTCAACTCCTTAAGTCTCCTATGACTGATGGGTGCTTTCTACTAAGGGTTAGTGAAGAGAGTATTAGTACAGCACATCTGAGTGGCTCCCAGATGTCTAAATATTGATTGCAAAATTCCAACTTATTAAAATTTAATAGAGAGATGGATGCTACTCATCTTGAATGATTGCCGTACCCTTCAATATGAACTGGACACAATTAGTGTATGGACCAACACTTGGCTGGTGGAATTTAATGTGAATAAATGCCACATTATGGAATGTGAAACAGGAGAAATTAGGCCACACACAACATACAAATTATGTGACAGGACTTGAAAAAATGCTGACAAAGAGATATCTAGGGGTGGTCTTGGATGGTAAGCTGTCACCTGAGAACACACACACAACATTTTGCAAGGACAGCCGGGCGTCCGAGCGGACAGCACGCTGGACTTGTGATCCTGTAGTCCTGGGTTCGATCCCAGGCGCCGGCGAGAAACAATGGGCAGAGTTTCTTTCACCCTATGCCCCTGTTACCTAGCAGTAAAAATAGGTACCTGGGTGTTAGTCAGCTGTCACGGGCTGCTTCCTGAGGGTGGAGGCCTGGTCGAAGACCGGGCGCGGGGACACTAAAGCCCCAAAATCATCTCAAGATAACCTCAAGAAGGAGTCTATGCTATTCTTTCCAACTTCAGTCACTTTTAAATATATAGACGGCAAATATTAAAGAAATTGTTCATGACATTTTTGAGACCAAAACTGGAATATGCAGTGGTTGTATGGTGCCAATATCTTAAGAACAACACATCAATAAACTGGAAAGGGTGCAGACATGCAACCAAATGGCTTCTGGAACTGAAAAACATGAGCTATGAAGAGTGGCTAAAGGTTTTAAATGTACCAAAGCTAGAAGGTAAAAGAAAGAGGTATAGCCATGATCACTACATACAAAATAGAAAGGGGAATTGACAAAATTTACACGAGTAAAATTCTTGAAACCTTCAGAGGTCAAAGACTCAAGCTAAGGAAACAAAGCTGCAGAAAAAATATTAAAAAGTTTACTTTCCAAATAGTGGTAGACAGAACAAATTAAGTGAGAAGGTGGTTGATGCCAAAACCATCAATAGTTTCAAAGCATCATACGACAACTTGTCTTTATTAACACATTTAGGTACATCTGCATTTATGCAGCTACCCTAGACTATATGAAGGAGTACAAAGTGTGTCAAGAACTGGCTTTGTGATGCTAAAAATCCCCATCACACAGGATGGTTAGTCATACAGGGTCATGTGATCTGCACAGGTTAACTATGAGTGCATTATGAGGATATCAAGGACACAGGAGTAAATTAGCAATGATACTAAAATGTCGCCATTTTGCAGGATGTTTAGTCATACAGGGCCACATGATCAGTAGTCTGCACTGACGAATTTTGGGTGCATTATGAGGATATCCTCAAAAACACGAGAGTTAATAAAGTGATTTCAAAGCTGCAGGTACCTCATGCCGGGGAAGTCTGAAGGGTCTAATAACTGGGCATTCGGTGATGTAGTGCGAGAGATCACGGCCCAGCTCCTGCTCACAGAGTTTGCACTTGGAGTGCTCAGGATTGGGAGATTTGTCAACTGTAGCCACCTGCCACAGGTAACGGTAACCCAACCACTTGGGCTGGACGGTAGAGCGATAGTTTTGCTTCATGCAGATTGACATTCAATCCCCGACCGTCCACAAGTGGTTGGGCACTATTCCTTCCCACCATAACATCCCAAATCCTTATCCTGACCCCTTCCAAGTGCTATATAGTCATAATGGCTTGACACGTTCATGATAGTTCCCTTGCCCTAACCAGATCCTGGCAACTATTATCTCGCACAGTCTGGGGAATGTTTTGTGCTGCCTATAAACATAGGTTTCAGATCTGAACAAATCATAGCCTTTTAAACTGTTCCTTTCATGCCTTTAGTAGTCAGTAATTTCTCTATTAGACCTGAGGATTTGAAACAATATAACCTTGACAACAGAGATGGGGATACCTAGGTCTAACTCAACTTCATCCTTGCTGCATGCTAATTTGGCTGCAAAGTCTGTGTCATCACGATGAGTTATATTGTGAATACCATGTTATAACCATTGTACAATTATTACATTGTTATAACACCATGGTATAACAGAATACCAGTTATAACATTGTGTTATACCATGTGAAATGGTATCCATTTAAAGGAGCTTCTCTGAATGTCCAGTTCATGTTGTAGTCAGAAAATACTATATTTAAACTGAAAGAATGTTGCATAAATAATACTGAATGAATGTTTGGTTACTAGCCATACAGTAATGTTAGTAGTAAGTAGTGCAAAATGGGAACATAATACACTCAAGCTACAGTATAAAGATAGAGCTTTATTCTTGGCAGTGAGCAGGTTATTTATAATTGCAATTATGAGGCTTTGCTGTCGATCATGCAGAAATTTTCAAATGCATGAAGAGCAGACTTTGAATCATAAATTATTATTCCTCCTGTGGCTTTTAATCACTGCACTGCAATTAATTTTGACATGTTGTCGGTGCATAGAAAAAATTATTCCCCAAAAAGTTGTTTTTCATTCTAATATTGTTAAAATGTGTTCCCTATTCACAGGAGACTGTCCAAGCCCAGTACTCGAGGCTAGACTTGCCTAACTTGTGAGAGCTTGGTCCAACATACTATCGCTTGGAACAGCCCACAAGCTCAAATACCTACTACAGCCTGGTTGGTTTGGCACTTCTTGCAGAAAACTATGTCCACTTTCTCTTGAAGATTCCCACTTTTGTTCGGGCAATGTACCTTATACTTGCTGGGAGGATACTGAACAACCGTGGACCTCTGATGTTCATACAGTGTTCTCAGGGTGTGTGGATGAAATCACAACACACAGCATGGAGTCATACGATTCGAGCAGACAACACCGGACCAACCGGGCTGTGGTGGGTATGTGGGCCTGCGGGCCGCTCCAAGCAACAGCCTGGTGGACCAAACTCTCACGAGTCAAGTCTGGTCTCGGGCCAGGCTTGGGGAGTAGAACAACTCCCAGAACCTCATCAACCAGGTAACACCACCAATCACCAGAGCTAAGAAAATAACTCCAATATACGACAAATATTGCTATAATTAGCCACTGAACTGCTGTTATCATCACATTCCTGTCACTAAATTTGAAATATGACTCCATTTTCACAAGGTTATATTGTAAAGGAGCACGAGGTTGTTTCATGATGCATAGATGCAGGAAAAAACGGCAGGGTGCTCTCTCTCTCTACCTCAAACTGTGATCACTATACCTAGCATTGTGTTCACTGTGTACAATGTTCAGGTGTCAGTCTGTATCACATTCAGGATCATCTATGACACTATTGCAAAATAACTGCAGTTACATATTTCATTCCGCATTATTAAGTGGTACTGTGAGCTCCTCTGCGGAAGATGTGTCATTGTGATCTGGTTGCTAGTAGTACAGTAATTACCTAAGTGTAGTTACAGGACGAGAGCTACGCTCATTCTGTCCTGTCTTCCCAGTACTGCCATATGCCACTTTGAAACTACATTACAGTACTGACAGTTTTGACCTCCACCACCTTCTTAACTTGTTGTAAACTAGTGGAGGGAAGGGTGCTAATATACTATTAGCAGTATGTTGAACATAGGTGTTCACGGTGCAATCAAGGCCCAGTGCAAACAGGCCCAGTAGTAGTAGACATCCATCAGTCTCAGGAGACTATGGAGTTGTGCTCTGGTTGTCGGTCTGGAGTGGCCTCACCAGGGCGCAAAGCCCAGGGTAGGGTTGATACGGTGAAGCTGTTACCCAAGCAGCAGGTTCCCCCTTTCCATGGCGCCGAAAGTCTCCAATGGAAAGGCAAGTGCATGGCCTAGTACCATGTATGATACATCATATCTACCAGATTGTATTTAGCAAGGAGTATTGTCTGTGACACTATGTTGACTATCTACCTACCACCTGCAGTGCAAGCCAGGTCACAAATGTAAATGCTGTGTGTTCAAGATAAAATGAGTGTACAAATCACAAACACACACACCACTGCTGCTGATAATGTACGACACATTTTACATGCAACAAAGTTGCACATTTTGCATGTGCAACTGTAAAACCGAGGCCCATATAAATATTTACATATATGAAAATGGTGGGCGTATACTGGTAGAGATACACACGTACAGTACTGGTCTCTGTACGTACGCATGTTTCACATTATATAAGATAATAACATAATAAAAACACTGATAACAAGATACCATAGATAATAACAAGATAATAACAGGAACATAAAATAAAACAATAGAAATTGCCACCTGGTACCACCACCACCACCAACCACCACCATCACTCAGCGCCAGGTTACTGCGGTGAGCTACCCCGCCCTCCAGCTATCAAAACTAGCCACATCTATGACTCCACCACAAAGTGGTGAGCACACCGAGCGCACACAGCTCAACCACAGTATGTAGAGAAAATTGATTGCGATATGCTTCCAGGATGCTATTTAACATTACAATACAAAACATTTTTTGGAAATTGTTTAGTTTTTGTGTGCATGTGGGGGACTGGAATATAATACAGTAGTGGAATGCAGTTTGAAGATTAATACTCTGTGACTAACTCTTTTTGTATAACATTGTCTTTCTCATTGAGTATAAACAGTGTTTTAAACCCTAAAACTGAATTGTAACAGTATAATCATACTGGTTAAGCTCTTTACCTTGATAATTATTTCCTTGTCAGTACAATATGCCATCACTATTTATTTACACACACACACACACATCTTGTACACAACATGTTACAAAAAATGTGTACAAAAATACTGTATTAAGCCACATTTGCCTAACAAGAGTGATTTTGTTATTTTCAAATATTTCTTTCCATATTGCTGTATTCCAATTAATATTATTATATTAAGAATATGAATTACTGACCTATGATAGTTAAGTAGGTTAGGTTTGATCAAAACTTCCATGTTAGTTTTAACTCAATTTAAAATCATCAAATAACTCAAAATCATATATAATGTAATGGAAAGCATAATCATTTCATAACAAAGAATGAAAAATTATAATTTCAGGAAAATTCTGCTTGTTAGGCAACTTGGGCCTATTGGGTACAACATATATATATATATAATTTGTTTATTTGTTTTTTTTGGTTTTTTCTGTTTTTCTTTTGTTGTGTGTGTGTATACAATAAGATATATACATATAGAGAGCGAGATGTGTGAAGTGCATTTCTGACAATTTAAATGCTACCACATGAACTGTTATTTGATGCTATTGGCAACAAAACAGAATTTACAGGATGTAATTTTGAAAACCAAAGAACTTCGTTGACTATTACATCATTTAGAAATGTGTATTTTTAGGCACACTGTTCAAGGCTTATTATATCAATGAGCAAACAATTTTCCTGTTAGATAGCAGTAATTAACATTACACAGTGAAAGGGTTAAGAGTGAGGTGGCCAGCTCTAACAACCGCTGGGGCTCCAGTAGGGCTGTCACATGGAGGCAGACGAGGCAGTTTGAACATTGGG
>WNGS01167104.1:4983488-5002680 GCA_020271785.1 Procambarus virginalis | reverse complement strand
TAAGGAACGGTAACAGGATATGTACCTGGTTGATGGTAAATGAAAATGTCTAAGCCAGATGAAAAAATGTTAGTGGGGAGTGCCAATTTGGTAGGTGGAATGATGTTAATGTGCACATGCAACCTCATGAGATACAATGATGTGAGAAGAGTGTATCACGTGAATCAATTTGATATCGCTCCCATGGCTTTGTTCATTCTGGTATTGGCATACTTGGTAATATTTAGCATCTTTTGAATATGTAGCGACATTGACGGTGCTACATAGGCTTCCCGGTGCTTTCTTTGATAATTACTTCATTAGATGTGGACTTGCTCCTACTACGGAAACAGCTCTGGCTAGGCCACTTATTAAACTCTTGAGCACTTAATGAACAAAGACCTGCATTTTAGTGTCCAAACTGCATTGTCTCAGACTTGCACCTCATTTGTAGAATGTCCCAATTTTCAGGTTGATCATAGAGCTTGCTTTGCCATTGTCCCTCTTGTAACCCTTGGTGAATCTGATAGACATATACGGTGGGCAACGTCAAGGGTTTGTTCTCATATTGGCATCTTGAGTGATACTTTGTGCCTTTTGAATATCCTGCAAGACATGGTGCTACAGTCTTCCTTCTTTGCTTGGTTGTCTTTTTGATAATTACTTATTGTCCAAATTGCATTGTCCCAATTAGTTACGCACCTAACAGAATGCCTCGATTTTCACGATGATCCAATATGTTCCTTTCACAATGTCCGTTTGAGTCACATTTCCATTAATATCCTTGGTGAATGATACCTTTGACCATAGCTTGTCTTTTTGCTTTTGTACTGGCATAATAAATGGGAATTCGGCACAGAGCAGTAAAAATGTTCCAAGCTATCCTTCAGGATGCCAATATGAAAGCAAAAAGACATGAGATATTCACCAAGGATACTATTGAAATGCATGGAAACCCTAAAAGGGACATTGGGGAAAAAGGGATTTCAAATTATCCCACAAAACAATGCATTCTATGAGATGCAAGACTGTGGAAGAAGGCAGTTCTGGCAGTAAGGTGCAGGTCTTTATTCCATCAAGTGACTAGGAGTGAATTGCACATGGCCAATACATTACCTAGCTGGAGACATTTCTTATTAAAGAGGCAGGAGGAAGGCCATGGGGTTAGGTCACATTTTGACAATACAGTAGTGTACCTAATTTGATATTTGTAATAACTAATAATTGTTCAGCATGTTTTGATTGCATTATGCAATGGGGTAAAAAAAATGGCAGGAAAGATGCTAAGTGGCCGGGATTTCTTAATGGCCTGAACAACAGCCTTGAGCCAGGCCTTGGGGGACAGACACCATCATTCCAAATTTCGTTATAAATACTCACTAAATTCAAGATACATGGAAGTAGATTGCAAAGCAAATGATATAGCCTGCCACAGTGAGAGAGAGACGGTGCCAATTAAAGTTGCACTGGGCCTGCAAAACAAACAATTGCACTGCTTGTCTACTTTTCAGGCTGCTCACCCCTATCAAAAGGTACAGGCACAGTTTGAATTTCACCAAGAAACTCGTGTTCTCGTACAGGGATAGGATGAAGTAGAGGTCAGCATCACGGAAGATAAGTTGAAAAAGAAGGGAGCAAGGGCAGGAAAACTTGATGCTCAGGGAATAGAGGTGAAGGTGGTACAGTAATTTCCCAGTTAACTTTGTCAAAATGCCCCTGGCCACTGTTGTGGTAATCAAGGCCCCACCAATCTAGGCCCAGAGAGAGATCAATCAATATACAGACAAGGATGAAAGAATCACATTGCCCCAGAGAGCATATCTACAGATAATTATAAAAGGTATAATGACCTGCAAATGATTTTTTAAAAGCTTAAAAATCAAGATTGAAAGACACGGAGGGCAATGGAACAGATGTTTCACAAAAAAGTAAGGGATCATTATTCTAGACTAAAAGAGCAGTAGTGCTAGGGTAATCACAAAAAGGCTGAGGTAACATTAGAAAGTTATAACCGCAGGAGTGCCTAGGACGAGCACCAATCATTGGCTTCTGAAGCCAAACAAACAGTAGCGAAAATTTGGAGATGAATAGCTGAAGTTGTTAAAATTTGCATGTAAGCTGCATATATTTCATGGCTTTAACACCTTGTCTATTATTCAAAAACGTGTTCAGGGGAAAACTAGTGGCAATTAAGGTCAGGATCTGTGAAATGTTGGTTAGGCAAATCATGCAATGTAGAATGACTTCAGGCTGCAAATAACTACACCTAACAGCCTGGTTAACCAGACCACTGACCAGGAGGCACAGTCAGACAGGCCAAGGAGACATTGATCTGTGGCACCAATGAAAGGACCAATAATGAGAGGAAGGTCCAGAAGGAGCAAGGAAATGAGTGTGGTCAGACAGACAGATTCAGTTGAGGGTAAAGAATGGGTCAAAGGGAAACTCAGGTTGAGAGGGCTGTTGTGGAACAAGGATGGTGCCAAGCTTGGGAATAAGGAGAGAGATAACAGATGGGTCAGAGACAGAGAGAGGCCTTCTTCCTTTTAAGGTAGGTAGAGTGTTTTAGGTTATGCTGCTTGCTAGGAGAGAGGTGATCCTAAAGTAGTTTGTAATGTTGGCAGCAGTGAGAGCCGGACATAAACGTTGCAGGGCAGTAGTAGGAGGGGGTCAAAAGGCAATGGGGAGGACAAAATTGGAGGTGGAGCCTAGAGGGGCTGGCACTGGCAATATGGATGTGCAGAGAGAAAGGGAGCATGGAAGAAGGGCTGTTATGGTGGGAAAGGGGACGGAGAGGTACACTCTTGATGAAGAGAGGCACACACCTGTAGACGTCTCAAAGGCAAGGACAAAGAAATGGTTCTGGAAGGTACTGGAAGGAGAGCAGCTAGGCTTGACAAACACTGTAAGCATAGTGTGACATCCTGGAAGAGGCCCAAATGCCTTAGTTGTCTTCTCAAAAGAAGTGTTGTTTTTGAGGTGCAAGCAGAGAGCATTTGACTCCCTAACGATAACCATAGGTCAGGAGCATGTGACTGTCAAGAGTAATTTGAGCAGTACATGTACAGTACCTCAGGGACACGTATGCTTACAATGAGGGAAGTGGGTAAACATATCCAATTGGAAAATGGAATGCGTCTGACACTAAGATAATCTTGATATCATCTTGGCAATTTTTAATATCCTATGCATATCCACCCAAACATATTTGGCAACCTTTACCGACGTGAAGTTAGGTGGCCTGTCACCAAACTCAAATTAAACCATACAAATGCCAGATTGTAAGATTTGAGCCAACGTAATGAAGCAGGTGAATATCTGGCTTGATCAGCAACAATTGCATGCACATCAGTATAATTAAGATAAAAATATTTGACCCGCATAGTTGTAGGTGGATCAAACATATTCAACATGGGAGTGTACAAGACACGAGAGTGGAGCAAAGGGCAAATACAACACCCCCCCCCCCTCCGTGCCCTCCTACCTACATGACTAATGCCAGGTATGTGGCAACATCGTGACAATTGACGAAGTCATGAGGAACAGAGCTGGTTACAGTGAGAGATGCATAGTAGCCAGTGGAGGGGGAAGATAAAAAATGTGATCAGAGGTTGGTGTCACTGCCCAACACAGCAGACACAGTGGGAGCCAGCAGGGAGTTCCCCTTCTCCCCTCAGGTAATGGGGACAGTAAATCTTCCAGAGGGGGGGAAGGGGGCCACCTTTTGGCCCTAGTTATTGCCACAAGTCAGAAGAATGAATGTATGAAACGTCCATAAGGAACCAAAATTATGAGGTTGGATCCTGGGACAGCGCCCACCAGTACAGCACCAGTGGGTCAGATTTGGCACAGACAGGGCACCTTATTTGTGCTCTCTGTTCAACAGGAAGACACTGATATGAACAATGCTTTGACCTATGTTGATGCAGACATCCCTCAACCCCCCCCCCCCAATCCCCGTGCACCATCCTATCCATCCCACACAGGCCAGCCCCTCTGCCAGATGGTCTGGTCATCCACACAGCCATCCCATCCAGTGGGAGGTTTTGCTTGTGTACCACCTTAGCAGGCAGGCTCGAGACGCAGAGGGCACAGACACCTGTACATTTGAGTGCAAAATATGAATTAGGGAATGTGTGCCACTTAGACAACTGCAAGTAACTTGTAAATACAAAAGCCAGTTTGGAAAAATAAAATGCAACCAACTGAAGACAATTTAATCTTAAAAATAATATGTACTAGAACAGCAGCAAATGACAAACTTTATATATCAGGGATTCTTAACCTCAGGTCCAGGGATGGACTTCAGGGAGGCCCCTGAAAGTCAAATAAAAATTTAACATTTATATTTACTATATTTTTATATTGTTTTTCATTCCATACATTTATTTATGTACATTTCTAGAGAGGAGGTACATAGCTTTCACTGGGATTGCAAAAGGGTCTGTGACTCGACAAAGGTTAAGAACCACTGCTCTGAATGTTGACAAATTCATTCCATTAACTTAATTTTCCATATATTGAATAAATATAACAAAGTGTTTTCCCTTACATTACAATAATGATTGGTAGATAAACTATACCAATCATTACTATTCTTTTTATAATAAGAATTGACAGACAAACCACAAACTAGCAGGTCAAACCTTCTGCATTAACCACATGCATGAACAAATTACTAACAACAACACAAAATTTGTTTATAAATAATTTTTTCTAGTCCATGGTGGTATGGTTAAAATATCAACAAATATTGTACACTGAATATTGGATACACACAAATGTACATAAAAGTTCAATCCCATTATAGTATGGTAATTAATAAAAAAATAACTTGCAATACAAAAATATACATTATAAGAATAAATTTCATAGGTTAATGTGGCTTAAAACAAAGTAAGTAAGTAATTATCAAAAGAAGGCACCAAACCTGGAAGGCTATGTAGCACCATCAAATGTGCGGAATAATCGGAGAGCGCTAAATATCACCAAGGATGCCAATACGAGAACAAAAACGCACAAGGCGAACGATATCAAAAGTATCCGAGTCACCAAGAATTCTATCGAGGGACAGGTGACCGCGAGGGGAGGTCGGAAAACAAGACACGCTCGTCCTGGAAGTTAGGACATTCAAGAAGGATATGCATGACCGTAAGAGGAACAATGCAATTAGGACAATAAGCAGCAGGGCGGCGCTCCATCAAGTGACCATGAGTTAAGTGAGTATGCCCAATACTCAACCTCGCCAGAGCCGTTTCCCATTGTCTGTTACGGTGGTAGGAGGACGGCCACGAGGAAACACAACATTTAAGAGTACTGTACGTAGTTTGTTACCAGTAACAGATGACCAAGAAGCCTGCCAACGGATAAGGATGGAGGAATGGATAACCGGGTAAAAGTCGGAATAAGGAATACCTTTACGAGAGATGGGACAAGAGCAGACAGCTTCCCTGGCGGCAGCATCCACACGCTCATTTAAAGAGACACCAATATGGCTGGGAACCCAACAAAACTCAACCGACTTAAATTTACTGTGAACAAGATATAGCCAATGCTGGACCTCGACAACTACTGGATGAACCGGATTAAAGGACCCGAGAGCCATGAGGGCACTACGAAATTCAACAACTACAAAGGAAGATCGCCAACGAGAAAGCAGAAGGCGAAGAGCATAGAGAATAGCATAAAGCTCCGCTGTGAAGATGCTAGTCTCCGGAGGTAAGCGACACATATAAGTACGATCAGGAAAAACAACAGAGTAGCCAACACCATCCGCAGACTTAGACCCATCAGTGAAGACGGAAACGGAGTGGGAGTGAGAAGAAAAGTGCTCAAGGAAAAGGCGTTTTAGAACCGTAGGAGGGGTAAAAGCTTTAGTGATGCGGGTCAAGGATGTACAAAGCTGTGGAAGGGGGACTCTCCACGGGGGGTAAAGAGGGAACAACACAAGGAAAAATATTAGAAATATGAACGGAAAGAGAATCCTGTAAGCGAGAAACCAAACAGGAAGAGGGAGGTGGTGAAGAGGAACAGGAACCGCAGGAGGGGTAAAAGGTAAAGCACGACAGAGGCGAGAGGAAGGATGTTGTAAGGACCGCGCAAGATAGCAAAGACAGTAGCAATCACAGCGGTCCTGGAGAGACAGGAAGCCAGTGTCAACATACAGACTTAAAACAAAGAAATTTAAGTTTAAATATTACTAAAACATTTCAAGTAAAGAGTGCAAGATGGCTATCCCTTATAATATTGCCAGCATGAGAGTGGTGTAGAGTTAGTACTCTGAGTACAAGATGTTCTTTACTAGTAATTGTTGACATAGTACATTACCAGAAGCATATTGCTCTCATTAGGTGATCAGTCTTTAACATGGGAGACAATGCAGCTGGAATACTTCAAGTACTGCAAGAAACATTAAAAATAATACCTCAAGATGAACATGAATTTAAAACATGCCATACTATACCCTATTGAAGTCTGTATGTTCACAGGTCTATAAGCCAAGTTCCAAACATTACATTCACGTGTCTGTATCAGGGTGAATACACAGGTTACTATTGGATCAGTAAAGCTTTGTTTAGTTATGTTACTGAGGCAGAACCTGGCAACTACCAGAGTTGTGTGTGATGCCACGGTACTAATCAAATATGACAGCCCTGTTGAAAAGTGTTAACACCATTTGGGTCAACGCACCCTTTGCTACAGTGACCAGCACTGCCCCCTTTGCTGCCATAGCAGGTGGAATCTTGGCTTGAGGACCAAATCTCAAGAAATGAAGTGCATATACTAAATGAACTCGCGTCTCAAACTCAGGCTCATTGGATGGGTGACCAGAACCTGGCTGCATTGGGCCCAGACCTGACTTCGTCTTTGGTTCACCCTACTAATGTTCTCCATTCCCCTTATGACCTGTTGTTGATTCCAAGGCTCAACATCCCTGCGGCCTGGTCTCTAACCAGGTCTTCTTGTTGATGGCTTGGTCAACCAGGCTGTTCGATGCGGCTGCACACAGCCTAGTTGATTAAGTATCCTTGAAAGGCATTTGTCAAGTTACCTTTTGACCACTGCGAGAGGTCAGCCAGTTATGCCCTGCAAGTGTAAGGGCTAGTTTTGAAAAACCATGACCTTTTGATGTTGATCGAGTTTTCTCTCAACATGCCTATTGCACCTATGCTTTTCAATCTGGCTATTTTGCACATCCTGCCATGCCTTCTGGTCTCATGTGGTGTTGTGTTGAAGATATGGAACCAGTCCTAGTATTTTCCAAATCTAAATTATTATGTCTCTCATATGCACTCTAGGTAATACAAATTTAAAAATTTTAAATGGTCCCAATAACTTGGATGTTATATTGAGTGGATTCTAGCAGTAAAAGATCTTTAAATGCTCTCCAGGTCAGCAATTTCTCCAGCTTTCAATAAGGGCCAATAGTGTGCAGCAATATTCCACTCTAGAGAGCACTAGTGTCTTAAACAGTATTGCTGGCGTGGCATCTCAGCCCCCCCAAGGTACCGGTGCAAGCACGGCACCTTGGGGGGCTGAGCTTTTCACGGTGGATGATTCAGATTTTACTGTCTTAAGATCACTTATTCACTTATCTGAATTATATGGGAAGGACCCCCTGCCGGATAAGCCATACGTTCAGATAAGCTGAATTCTTACAGGGCAAGTCCAAAGAAGAGGAGAGAGAAACTTAAGCTTACCTTGATACTGTAGTTCTTGAAATGTATATTTCTTGAACATTTACATCACCTAATCTCCAGTTACCCTAATTTCTGTTTGAATATAACGAAGTTTTCCCAGAAAATTATCAGATTTTGACTAAACTCTGTCAGTCTGCATTATCTGGCCAAATCTCCAGTTATCCAAATTTCTGTTCAGATATCGTGAATTCTGGAAGAAAATTATCTGAATTAGATTTTGGCCAGATAACCCAAATATTTGGTTTAGTGAGCTTCGGATAACTGAGCTCCTACAATACTTTGTAGACTATTACACTTTGGGTTTACATTTACTAAAATGTAAATTTACCATGGTCACATTTTTTAAAAGCTTTTGCAAAAATCTGTGTATATTAAATCTGCATTTTTCCTGTCTTCGTTGGCACCTAAGGCAATGTCATGATGGTCAAGCCATTCTTCAAGAAATGCCAGACCAACTGTGCTGTAGTGGATATGTATGGAGGCAAGGGGACCAGTAACTGTAGGGAGCCACTGCGACTTGCCCAGAAATTGAAATCTTATTATATTCAATGCTGGTTTTGCACGTGATGTTAGAGCTATTGGTCCATAATTTTTTGCATCTGCTTTACTACCTCCTTTGTGAAGTGGCATGAGATTCACTGCTTTGTCAAGGATAATACCAATATCTAGGCTTCATCTCCAAAGGATGTTTAGGGTCTGTGATTAGTGGTTTTTTGCAATTGATGAATACAGTATAGATTTCCAGGAGTGTGAGCCTGATGCAGTGTATGGGCATGCTGTTTATGGCTACTTCAAAGTCAGTGGTGGTTAGGGTGACATCTCATATATGGTTTAATGGTGGTGTCACATTCATAAACAATTAGTTTGGATCATTGATCTTCAGTGTGTTCAAGGGTTCGCTGATAACAGTCATACTGTAGCCTCAATATAGCACTCATTTCATCGTTGTCATCTGTGAAGGCTCCATCACCCTTGCACAAGGGCCCAGGCACTACCCTGGCATGGACGACCCAAGTTGCCGGTGGCGACTGCCCATCACTTAGAATGAATCCATCTTGGATCGTTACAACTGTGCATCCCCCCCCCTCTCCTTACCAGGGGTGCACTACATTGTCCTTGCAATCGAACACGACCCTCTCTAGTGACCTTCCCTATTCCTCCTACCCTGATTTCTCTGAACCTGATCCCCTCCCCCCTTCCCTAGTATAATATTTTCTTTGCCTTTCCTTTTACATCTATTTATTGCTCTAGTTAGTGTTCTTCATTGGAATATATATAGTTTTATGCCAATTTTAATGAACTACATAGACACAAAGAAGCAAAAACTGTGTATGTCTCCAGGAGTTGATGTTTATTTTTTAGTCCGGTCACTTTTGTGGTTATTCCTCTTTCCTCCTCTCTAGCATTTTCTGCTCTTGTTAGAAATGGACTCATGCTTGCTCTGTGAGGGCCAATATCTAAGGTCAAGGAGTTCCTAAACAGTGGTGCTAGGTTAGGCCCAGCAAATAATATTTAATGTAAATGGTCTGAAGTGTAGAGAGATTAACCACCCCACTACAACAAGGTAAAATGGATACTCCAGTTACAAAACCTTAGTTATAATTTATTAACTCTAATACCCCCCAAGTACAACAAATACCTTACCAACTCGATCTTACGTTAACCTCTTGAATCCACATAGACAGGAGACAAGGATTACAACCAGCAACTTAGTGGTAAGGTCTACTTTCCTTAAGGGACAGAACACTCGCTGGTAACAACAACATGTGATCACTCTAGCCACCCCAGAGTTAACACTTGGAGCTCAAAACACTGGCTTAGAGGACACAATCAAGTACCTTAAAACTACAGTGGCACAGTAATACTACAGTATTATACTTAACTTGTATGGTACTTAACTTGGTAGTCACAGAATAAGGAGAGAAGATAGGAGGGAAGGAGGAGAAAGATATAAATTACAGCCCACATGACCAGTTCACACAGGATCCTAGCAGAAAAGAGGAAAAAAAGCTCACTTAGCTCCTCCATGTGGCCGCTGCCTGAAGTACTGTATACTAAACTGATCATACAGTAACAATTACTAGTCTTCCAAGACAAACCTTTCTTTGCTACTTTAACAGTTATAAGTATAACTAACATCTAGCTTTACATATACAGTGGAACCTCGAGTGACAAGCGACTCCAGTTGTTAGCATTCCGAGTGACGAGCGAGCCACTCGCAGAAAATTTGTCTCGGTTAACAAGCGTTCGCTCGATTAACGAGCAAACCACATGGCGCTTCCTAGCGTTCCCACTGGTTCTCGGACGCCTCCGATGACAGTGTTGTTGTTGCGCAAGACGAGCGTTTCACGTGACAAGCTCGGTGCCAGAACGGATTAAATTCATTAATCAAGGCACCACTGTACTAATAATCAATTAACAGAGTATATCAGCTCTGTGAGCAACAAGGTTAATCCTACATCTAATCCTATGCAGAGAAGTGGAACCATCAACTAAACAAGTTCTAGGTCCCCTTTAAATACAAGTCTATACTGCTAGATAAATATACATACCTCCTACATAACCCAACCTATCAATCAATGTTCTAATATTTACTTGTTCAAAAACCTACACATAATCCCCAACAGTCAGGGCATATCACTACCAAAATACTTAAGTGACTGATCCCTGCATGAATATAAAAGAACCCTATTTGAGCTTGGTTTCCTGGCAGAGCCAATTAAGAACCCAGGGTCATAACAGCTAACTTGATCCAGAATGATGTTTCCTTTGTCCCCCTTCTTTTTCAATCGAATGTTTATTCCACCATCACTCGTATCTTTGTGGGTAAATGGGATACCATCAGTTTCATTTATTTCCCTTGGCATATTCCTATTTTCTTGATCTTAAACACCTTTCAGATTCATTACCAAAGCTTGTACTAATTTCTGGCAATTTTAACTGTCAACATGCCCTCTGGGGTGATGATCTTACTAAAAGGCTGAACCTTTCATCGTCTCTTTACTATTCTCTCTCCTGGATTCTGGCAAGCGAAACAAAGACGTATGGACCAGGGGTCCAAATAGCACACAGACCTATGGTTCAGGGATCAAACAATATAAAGACCTATGGGACAGGGATCAAACAATATAAAGACCTATGGGACAGGGATCAAACAATATAAAGACTTATAGGACAGGGATCAAACTATATAAAGACCTATGGGACAGGGATCAAACAATATAAAGACCTATGGGTCAGGGATCAAACAATATAAAGACCTATGGAACAGGGATCAAACAATATAAAGACTTATGGAACAGGGATCAAACAATATAAAGACCTATGGGCCAGAGATCAAACAATATAAAGACCTATGGGACAGGGATCAAACAATATAAAGACCTATGGGTCAGGGATCAAACAATATAAAGACCTATGGAACAGGGATCAAACAATATAAAGACCTATGGAACAGGGATCAAACAATATAAAGACCTATGGGCCAGAGATCAAACAATATAAAGACCTATGGGACAGGGATCAAACAATATAAAGACCTATGGGACAGGGATCAAACAATATAAAGACCTATGGGACAGGGATCAAACAGCTGCAGGCACCTGCCATAACTGATTACTGAACAAATCAATTTAATCATCTGCATATCTTTAAGAACCTTTCATCCTTAAAATTTAACATGACTTACTATAAGAGAAGAGCCTGCATTACTATGTTTCTCCTGTACAAGAGGGAAGTAATAAAATATAAACCACTGATAAATATTGCATTCGACAGAACTTTTATTATCGAGTGCATCACAGGGAGCAGATAACACCTCGGTCCAGACTCTCTACAGGAATATCAAAAGAAGCTTAAGCTATGAATGTCAACATTACTCAGTGGCAGCAAACACATGCCAGAGCACATTACAGTATGTACAGTTCTCAACATGATATAAAGATTAACCCTTAAACTGCTCAGCTAATTGAAAGTCTTATCTCATAAAGTACATGACCATAAATAGTACACAAAACTAATGTAACAAAAAATCTCATTAGAAATTTGAGCACAGAAGATATTTACATCTAAAGCAGTCCCCGTGGCATAGTGACAAGACACTCGCTTGGCATTTCGCAAGCGCTTTGGCTTGGGTTCGTATCCTGGCTGGGGAGGATTTACTGGGCGTCAATCCTTAACTGTAGCCTCTGTTTAACCCAACAGTAAAATGAGTACCTGGTTGTTAAACGATTTGGCGGGTCGTATTCCAGGGAATATTAAGATTACGGACTTGCCCGAAATGCTATGTGCGCTAGTGGCTGTACAAGAATGTAAGAACTCTTGTATGTATATATGCTGTATATAAATAAATAAATAAAAATAAATAATTAAATACATTGTAATTACATTATACGTAATTACATTGGAGACATTTAAGGGTTAAGCACAGGCACTTAAGTCAACAAATGCCAACATGTCTGCAGAAAGAGGCAGTCAAATACTGTGAAAATATCGGTGACGAGGCAACATGTCTGACAAATTAATTTGGTTTACAAAGAAAAACTTGTATATTCAGGCATCTCAAAATCAGTGAAATACAACCAGATACAGTAATTTCAAATTCTAAAACTTGTAAAGCACACTCATATACAGAAAAAAAAAACTATCTGTTTCAAGAACATGATCACCATGTAGTCTACAGAGCCTACATTATATACATATGAATATTATACACACGACTCAAAATTGGATAAAATGGGATCTAGTCACATATCTTGACAATTAAGAATAGCTGCACAATTACAAAGGCATTCAAATGGAACAGTCATTAGATTCAAAACTACAATTTACTCTTTTGGAATACTTAAAGTAGAACATCTATTTACAATAGGCTTTGCATGGCAGGCCCTCGATGACCTCCACAAGTCGCCATTCTTTTCAGTCTTTTGTCTTGCCTTTTTTCCCCCCTAACCTTACTGGATGCTTCCTTTCACTCCGTCCTGCACTGTCTCCTGTGGCATGCAGAAATGCTTTCCTTGCTGGAATTCAGATGGTGTTCTTAATCTCTGCTGCAAGCATACAGACTGTAAAAATCACTAACACTGCATACGCTCGAGTCTTTCAATTTCTTTTGGAAGGCCAATGTGATAGCCTGTAGTGGGACCCGTACAGCTAGACATGAGAGTAAGAGAACCTACGTCTTCACTCCTCCTTTCACCACATTTGGAAGAAAAGGCATAAGATTGCAGGAAAATTTGCCTTAGGGTTCCATTATTGTCAATCTTGTGTTCATTACCAATAAGCCAGGTTGGCACTTCTTGGTAGTTAGAACTTTCTCGTCTCCCTCCTGTCTTCCTTACCCTTTAATCTCAAGCTCACCCTTTGGATCTTTGCACTCTCCAGCTTCCTTATACACTTTTTTTGATTTCAGTCCAGTACAGGCTTGTATACAGCTGTGTACATGTGTGAATGTCTTGGGTACTCTACTATGCTAAGGTAGGGAGCCGGTCGGGCCAAGTGGACAGCACGCTGGACTTGTGATCCTGTGGTCCTGGGTTCGATCCCAGGCGCCGGCAGAAGAACGGCAGTTTCTTTCACCCTATGCCCCTGTTACCTAGCAGTAAAATAGGTACCTGGGTGTTAGTCAGCTGTCACGGGCTGCTTCCTGGGAGTGGAGGCCTGGTCGAGGACCGGCCGCGGGGACACTAAAAAGCCCCAAAATCATCTCAAGATAACCTCAAGATAAGAAGGTTATGTTGTATTTACCTAGTTTTCAAATTGTCTGCTTTGTAGCAGACTTGCAAAATTTAACACTATATAAAAACATGTACAGTATATGGCTTACCTTGTACTGTCAAAGAAGTACAATGTAATTATTACAAAGTAAGCCATACATATATGGCTTACATGTATATATGGCTAACCTTGTACTGTCACACAGTTACATTTCTTTAGTCAACTTGTACTTTTTAGAAATCTTTGAATTTCAAGTGTGGTATATCACATTTTTGCAATTTGATTGTACATTTTATTACCGTATAGTTTATATATGAACAAATAACATGTTTTATATTTTTTGCCACTTGTTACATTCTACAGTGCGTTACATTATAGACATCACAAATATTACTTCTTTTGCCATCCACAAAGTGATTAACTGTGTATGACCAACATATAATCTCTAATATGACTTCCCACTCAGTCGTGGACAGTGATAATTCACATGGAGGGTTGCCAACTTTACTTTCCTTCATATACAGTACTACCAAGTATATTTTGCTATTCCATTGCTTACAATTTGGGTATCAGGCAACAGTCTGCGTATGGCAAATTTTTCTTAAGACACATTGGTATCTATAGCGCTTGTCTTTTGGTTCAGGTATTGCTACGTGACCAGGTTCGGTACCGAGCAGTTAAAGATGCTTTGGTTTTCTGCGTAATCTAAACTGCTGTTCTTGCAGGAGTACAGTACTTGTATGCATGCTGTATTAACTAAAAGTACAAGAATTATGACTTTTGGGAAGTCTTTGGAATGTATACCTGCTTTTTACCATATACCCTTAATTTGAATTTGTATGGTTTTGATTTATAAACAGTTTTCCAGGAATGCATCTTGAAGATTGCCTGAAGTATGGTATATGCTAGTAGTGTATCACCATCACTTCGGACTGAACCTCCACATCCTAGTAAAAGTGTTGAAACTAAATGGCCCTTTGAGTGACAGCTCTATAGGTTCTTCAGCCATGACCTGACCAGACAATAACAAAGTGCTAGACAAAAACAACAAGTAACCCCACATTTCCTGCTCTCTCTCTAATAATGGGTCAAGAAGTGTTTGGATTAGAACAATCTCATCTCCAGCAAAGGACTTTTTGCCAGTTATTTAACATTCTACAGTGCATTATATTAGAGCTGCGTACAAGTAACTGTAGCAGAGAAAGCTGTCAAACACTCAATGTTCCTTGTAAATGCCTTTAGGCAATTTTGGAAGTTCTAAACTAATAAACTCCCTTCACCACAACTATTCCAGCAAGCACCAGTTGGCAGTGCTACCAACACAAAGGCTGGAGGAGTGCTGGCCACCTCTGCTCAAGCCTAACCTACCCTAATCTTGGACAAGATTACCGGGTAATTTAGTCAACTTTGTACATTTTAAAATCTTTGAATTTCAAGTTCGGTATACTGTATCACATTATTGCAATTTGATTGTACATTTTATTACCGTATAGTTTTTAAATGTGAATTTGTAAAAAAAAAGAAAGAATGCAGATGCAGTGTAGACAGCCTTTGCAAAGGCATTCGATAAATGTGACCATGGAATGATAGCACACAAAATGAGGTCAATGGGAATAACCGGAAAAGTAGGACGCTGGATTCTCAGTTTTTTGTTGAACAGAACACAGAGTAACAGTCAACCATATAAAATCAAGTCCAAGTGCAGTTAAAAGCTCTGTACCTCAGGGTACAGTCCTTGCACCACTGTTTTTCCTTATTCTCATATCAGATATAGACAAAAATACAAGTCACACCTTCGTATCATCCTTTGCAGATGACACAAAAATCAGCATGAAAATTACCTCTGTTGAAGACATTAAAACTTAACACAGATATTATTAGTTTTTGACTGGCCAACAGAAAGTAACATGATGTTTAACAGTGATAAATTCCAGGTGCTCAGGTATGGTAAAAATGAGGACTTTAAACATAATACAGGGTACAAAATACAATGAAATCTGCTCATAGTAGGAAAGCAGCATGTAAAGGATTTGGGAACAATGATATCTGACGACCTAACGTTTAGGGACCATAACCATAACCATATTGTGTCAGCCAGAAAAATTATAGGATGGATTACGAAAACTTTCAAATCCAGGGATCCCATCACAATGGTTGTACTATACAAATCACTTGTACTGTCCAGTCTTGAGTACTGCTCAATACTCACTTCCCCATTCAAAGCAGAAGAGATTGCTGAAATGAAGGGGAATAAAGAGAACATATACAGCATATATAGATGCCATAAAGCACCTAAATTATTGGGATCGTCTCAAAGCTCTCCAAATGTACTTGCTAGAAGGGAGATGAGAGAGATATCAAATATACACGTGGAAAATACTGGAGGGCCAGGTACCAAATCTACACAGTAAAGTAACAACATACTGGAGTGAATGATATGGAAGAAAATGCAGAATAGAACCAGTGAAGAGCAGGTGTGCCATAGGCACAATCAGAGAACACTATACAGACATCAGAGGTCCACAGTTGTTCAACATCCTCCCAGCGAACATAATATTGCCGGAACAACTGTGGCCATCTTTAAAGAGAAAACTAGATAAATTTCTCCAAGGAGTGCCGGACCAACCGGGCTGTGGTGGGTATGTGGGCCTGCGGGCCACTCCAAGCAACAGCCTAGTGGACCAAACTCACAAGTTAAGCCTGGCCTCAGACCAGGCTTGGGGAGTAGAACTCCCAGAACCCCATCAAGCAGGTAATAAAATGGCATGAATTGGGAGCTACCAATCTACTAAGAAAGGAGTATTTAAGTTTACTCAATGCTGTTTCTGCATAAGATTTCCTTCAGTAACTCCCCTCGTCGCCTCCCTATGATGCTACGATACTACGTGAAGGACAGAAAACGGACACTTACCCATAAGTAAAACACTATAACGGGTCTGGGAAAATGACGAAGTGGTACGCAGAGGTCAGATGCTCCATCGTAATGCATCTGTGAAGAGAACATGATGGAACAGTGGTAACACATCATCTACAGGCCTCCTGAACAATTTAGTCTGGGTTCGAGTTATGGCCCAGAAAAGACCGACTGGGTGCCAATCCTTAACTGTTTGCGTCTGATCATCCAGCAGTAACTGGGTACCCGGTTTTTAAATGATTGGCAGGTCGTGTTTCGAGGCAAACTAGTCGGGTAAAGCTTACCAGGAGCTATGGGAAGGAAATGTTCTCAACCTGCTTACTGGAATCAAAGTCATTTGTTCCTGTACCCACCTGAATAAGAAAAAACAGCAGCAGCAGCTGTGTGTGTTGTTAGATATCTAAAAACTTGTGCCATAAGAGTGACAACTGACATGGCCAATAAAATGAATAATAATACTGCACACTGCTATTGATCATAAGCATGCAATAAACTCTTGGTTGGCTAAGTTGAATCATCTGGTAAATTATTTATCATACATGAGCCTTATTATATAGGAGAGTGCTATGTTTTCACCCGAGGCCGGCTTCCTTTAAGACCAAGCAGAAGGAAGAGTAATAATTATTAATTAGTTATATTATTATAATAATAATAATAATAATAATTGTTGTAATTACTAATTATTACTCTTCCTTCTGCTTGTCTTGAAGGAAGCTGGCTTCAGGTGAAAGGGGGCTGTGATGCCCTGCGCCATCTTTTACCAACTTCGATGTAAACTCCAGAACTTGAGCCCCTAGGGCAGTTCATTGTTGCCTTCAACCTCGTTCTGACAGTTCCTGCGACAGAACCATGGACCGTTTCAGTTACGGCACCTTGGAGAGGGGGGGGACCTGCTGCCTGGGTGACAGCTGCTTCTCCATATCAACCTACCATGGCTTTGCGCCGGTGAGAGGCCACTCCAGACCGACAACCAGGACTCAACTCCATAAGTCTCCTATGACTGATGGGTGCTTTCTACTAGGGGTTAGTGAAGAGTGCATTAGAACAGCACATCTGAGTGGCTCCCAGATGTCTAAATATTAATTGCAAATTCCAACTTATTAAAATTTAATAGAGAGATGGATGCTACTCATCTTGAATGATTGCCGTACCCTTCAATATGAACTGGACACAATTAGTGTATGGACCAATACTTAACTGGTGGAATTTAATGTGAATAAATGCCACATTATGGAATGTGAAACAGGAGAAATTAGGCCACACACAACATACAAATTATGTGTCAGGACTTAAAGAAATGCTGACAAAGAGAGATCTAGGGGTGGTCTTGGATGGTAAGCTGTCACCTGAGAACACACACACAACATTTTGCAAGGACAGCCGGGCGTCCGAGCGGACAGCACGCTGGACTTGTGATCCTGTGGTCCTGGGTTCGATCCCAGGCGCCGGCGAGAAACAATGGGCAGAGTTTCTTTCACCCTATGCCCCTGTTACCTAGCAGTAAAAATAGGTACCTGGGTGTTAGTCAGCTGTCACAGGCTGCTTCCTGGGGGTGGAGGCCTGGTCGAGGACCGGGGCGCGGGGACACTAAAGCCCCGAAATCATCTCAAGATAACCTCAAGAAGGAGTCTATGCTACTCTTTCCAACTTCAGTCATTTTTAAATATATGGACGGCAAATATTAAAGAAATTGATCGCCTGAAATATTTATGGTACAAAATAAAATTTAAAGGCTAATTCTGGCGTGTGCTCAAGAAATAATATTTCTTCTCCATACTCACCAGCCTCAATTATGTGTCTGTCTGTCTGTCTGTCTGTCTGTCTGTCTGTCTGTCTGTCTGTCTCCCTCTCTCTCTCTCTCTCTTTCTGTTCTACACTAAACCGAGCAGCGGACTGGGATTAGCTGCACTTAGAGGATAGTTCAGAGCAATAGGATGTGTCTAGCAGCCTCCGGATGTCCCCTGGGTTAAGAGGATATCTTGGAAGGATGAGCTTTTACTCCTACTCATAGGTTGAGATGGGCAGCGTGGTACGGGGGGGGGGGGAGAATCCCCGCATGTCCGTAAAGTTTAGAATGGTCCTTGGGTAAGAGGATAGGTAGGTGGGGTCTAGGCCTAGCTAGAGAAGTGAACCCACGCTTCCCCTTACGTTGTGGTGGGTGTGTACCGGGGATGGGGCGAGGGGGAGAGCACTAGGTAAATTGGCAGTGGAGTTAGTGCAGTCTCCCAGGTGGCTTGCGGGGGTTTATGGTGCAGTAAAAGTTTCTCGATGACGACCAATGAAGACCAACAGGCATGTTCTGTAATTGGGCATCTCTTCCAATCTCTCTCTCTCTCTCTCTCTATCTCTCTCTCCTCTCCTCTCTCTCTCTCTCTCTCTCTCTCACTTTTCTCTCTTTCTCTCCCCGCGTAAAATGAACCCGGAACGGAGAATATTAATGTAATTATCCAACTTTATTCACTCGAACAAAGACATAAGGCGAGATGAGAGGCTGGCCGTTCCTGTGAGGGGGAGACTACCCCCCCACATATGGCACGGGTGTGTGCCTGGCACACGGGTGGGGCCCCCAGCGTGCCAGGCACTGGGTGGGCCCCCAGCGTGCCTGGCACTGGGTGGGCCCCCAGCGTGGCCAGGCACTGGGTGGGGCCCCCAGCGTGCCTGGCACTGGGTGGGGGCCCCCAGCGTGCCAGGCACTGGGTGGGCCCCAGCGTGCCTGGCACTGGGTGGGACCCAGCCTGCCTGGCACCACCACCCCTCTAGTCCCAGACCTCACAGGCACCAGATAGTTTCTCTGCGGTGGCGACCAAAAAAAGACAATCAAGGAGAAAAAAGAGGAACAAACAGAAAAGGACAGACACCTGCACACAATCTGATATAAAAACTT
>WNGS01167104.1:4944608-4979489 GCA_020271785.1 Procambarus virginalis | reverse complement strand
GGATGCTTCACTTGTGGAGCACGTGAGCAACACAAATGCGAACAGGCTTAGAATGGTCCCCAGCAAATATGGCAACTTAAATGCTTCTGGGTGTGGAGTTTTCAGTAATATATATAATATAATATTTACTGCAGCAAGTTCCCTGTATTGTATTGTGGTGCTAACCCTTTCCCCTCTCTCCCAAGGTTCAACTACTGACCTTCCCCAGGATGCACCCCACAACATTGCCTAACTCCTGAGTACTTACTGTTAGGTGAACAGTGGCATTAAGTGAAAGGGAAATTGCCCAACCATTTCTGTCCAGTTAGGGATTGAACCTGGGATTCTCAGTGGGTTGGTGAAAAACAAATGTATCCCTTTGATTGTTTTCCTAAGCCACTTGAGTGTCTGCTAGAGTTTGTGAGCATCATCACCTGTGTTTATACTCTCCCAGTCTCTCAAGTGCATGCTCAGGCAGTGGGCTGCTTCATATTACATTCTTCTTGTTTGGTGGTTGTTTCAAATAAGAAACGCTTGGGAGGTAGCAACGTCCTTTAAGTTGAGTTATTACATGTTATATGAACATAAGGTACCAGTGCCCCACATTCCCAATCTATACCAGGTAGGGAATTATCCACCCAGAGAACAAAGGTGACAAATAAAATGAAATAAGGTTATAGATATGGCCATAAAATATATATTGCTCTCCCACTTGTTTCACCATACAAGCATTCGCAAAAAAGTCAGTAGGGCCTTTTTTTTTTAATTCGGTATAGCTGACATTGTATCTTTAATATAAAGATAAAGACTTGATTCAACTTGAAAATTTAGGGTTAGTAAAAACCGATCAAGGCTCAAGGATTGGCGCCAGAGTCGATTGACAGCTACCCAACACTTCAGCGTCAGAATTTGGGTTGGGTTGCCGGTGTGGGAGGTCTACGGCCCCCCTTTCCCCCCCCTCCCAGGAAGGGGGGGAGCTGCGCAGACAACGGGTGATGGCTATGGTGACGTTATGCTTATTTGCTTGTTTCCGATTGGAGAGTTCTGCTTGCTCGTTCGTTTTTCGGTTTGCAATTTTTAACGAACTGTAATTGTTTTGGATGTGCTACCTTTCTGGGTGGCTGACCTGGTAATGGCAGACAAAACTCTTCCAACTACACCGGGGTTTCTATAGGCCCCTTGCTCCTCATGCCTCTGAGGGGGCCAAGTTCTGGCTCGTGGTCCCCGATAGGCTAAGAACTCCATCAATTGACTGTTGCCACAGTAATATATACACATCAGTCCGGGAAGCTCCGAGTCTCGCTCGGAAAATGATGTTTCATTACATTCAACTTTTTTTTTTTTTTTTTTTTTTTAAGAGAGCAGGTTAGTAAGAGTTCTAACAGAAAAACATTGATGACATTAAATTATAATTTTGACAATGCAGTTTCCCAGTGGTTTATGCAACATCATACCCTGAATCACTGGAGAAAGACTGAAAAATTATTAGCGATTTAAATGTAATAAGTGTGACAGATGGAAAGAGATTTCGTAAGAGTTGTACAAAATTTCAAAGTAGGGTTGATGATTTAAGTAAACAGACATGTATGAACATGCACACATCTTTCAGGAGGTCCACTGAGTGCTGCCGACACCATCAGCTTGCTGACCCACGGAAGACTGTTCCGGGAGGCTGTGCGTCTTGCTAGGCTGTTTGAGCATCCTGTGGCACCTGTCCTGAAAGGGTTGGCCCATGCATGCCTACATCCTCACGTTCCACGTAACGCTGTCAGCAACTCTCAAGAGGAAAATGGCATAGTCAGTGAGTACTGGTGTCTCGGGAATTGGTCATATGTGGATATTTTCAGACTTGACACACTTTTACTGTGCAGCAGTGGCAATGAATGGTACTAAGTGAAAGTTGTGGAGTAGAAAATGAAATGCTTAGCAATTTTTGTTTTCCTTACACTGATTTTTTATTTTTAATATACAGGTGGGTACTGAAGATGACTTCTAAACTCTTGTTAACAGATTCAGAGCTCACCATTCCCACTATTTTCTTGGAATATGATCTTTCAATCAGTTTGCAGAAAAGATACTAATTACTGCTAGGCATAAGTCTTGTACAAGAAGTAAAAGAAAGTACATATGAATTTTCAAACAATATACTATAGTGCTGTTCCCAAACTTAGTAGCAAAAAGTACTGGGTCCAGGTGCCAGTTTTAGAGGTCAAACATTACATGCTTGGTTAACCTTTTTTCTATGCACCTTAAAACAAATCAATTATGGTAGGAAATTTCAAATTTTCCTTGTTCATGGGAAGATTTTTATTAGACTGCATATTTTTCTCCGTCTTCAACCAAGGCAATTTCGTGCTAATCTTGGTGATGTCAGCATGACAAAGTAACGATACACAAGGAAATCACAGCGTGATATACCAATGAGAAGATCACTGGAGCAGAATGGGGACTGAACCAGCATTCACCAAGATGCTGGTTCAGTCCCCTCCCTGCTCCAGTGTTCTTCTCAAAGTAATGACTTAAAGACTGTACCCTGTGGAACTGGAGCCTTTTCCTAACCAAAATTACAAACCCTCCTATTTTACTTATTTCCTTAACGGTCATTATATGGGCTATTGCTCCCTTGTCATATGCGTCACATTCTTTTGCAAAATCTAGTCTACATTGTCTCCATTATCTTCTAATGCCTTTGTGATTGTAGTGATCGAATAGCAGAGCAAATTCATTAATCAAATTAAGTGCTAAAGTCCTGGGTGGAACTGAACACTGTCAGCGGCCCGGCGGAGACCCGCGGCGCACCCTCATGGTAGGCCGAGCGGTGTGCGTGAACTCGCCACCACCCCACAAATGTTTATATTCTTTTTAGTTTTCTAACCTCATTTTTGTGCGACATCGTTCAATTTTGTATCCAAATGTTCGCAACAGAATGTTCCAAAGGAATATGGGCATACATGACTGCAGAAGGGGCCACATCATAATCAGCAACTCCATCCCTCCCTCCATTTCCACCACCAGCCTATTTTATCTTTAGTAATTCTATATATTTTCACGAATAAACAAATGGCAAGTACTTCACTGTACAATTAGAATTATAATCAGCTTAAAACTCCTGCTTACCCCCCCCCCCCCCTCCCTCCAGTCCACCAGAGTCAACCTACAAGAACACCGGTGGTAAATGTTTGCCATACACCTTGTGACGCATTTGGTATGGTTTTGAGTCCTGGACAGGGAGAACTGGGCACCAATCATGACTCTTCGCCCTCTTCATCCAGTAGTACTGTAATTTGGTATCTGTTGTTAGCCGATTGGCGGGTCATGTGGCAGGGAAAACTAGTAGGGGTAAGGCTTACCATACACTCTCCCTCCCTCTTGTCTACTCAACTGTCTTGAGGAATTAGGTAATACACAATAATCTATATTACACACAAATGATGTGTATGTGTGTATAATAATAATATAATAATTTTTTTTATTCAGGAAAAGTACATACATAGTTGATACCACAAACATAATATTGGATTTATAGATAGAGTTTGTACATACAATACCTAAACCACTAATACGCAGAGCGTTTTGGCCAAACATCTAATGAAACGAGTAAAATTTTTAAAAATACACCTAATTCACAGGAGAATTTAGTTATTTTGTGTACATTTGAGCACATTATTTCAGAATTCTCCATTATAAAAGCCTCATTTGCATTTCCAGGAGAGAGTAATGAGTGTGAAAAATGGTGGTGTCTACTAAAGGAATTGTTGGAGGAAGAGGAGCGTGCTAACCAGTCGGTGCTCCACCATGCAGTAGCGTCGGTGCTGCTTCAGAACACTGCCGCACTTCCCTCGTGGCTCGTCAAATCCTACAAGGTACACAACAGTAGTATTGTATCTTGTCATACTACAGTACTACTGTCTATTTTTATGGCAGGTCTGTGTCTTTCACATGTTGCTCTTGTTACCCTCGAGACACTGGAGTACCGCATGTGACCTGGTGCAGGTCAGCAGCCAGGGAATTGTATTTTGCCAGATTTATATAGCCGAGACATTGCCCAATGTTCAGTACTAAGACAGTGCTAATGATTACATCTTAGTTTCTCTCTCTCTCTCTCTCTCTCTCTCTGTAAAGTCAAGTGCCATATGATGTCTTCCCTTGCTATTACTACCACCATAGTTCACCATACTACAGTCATCGCCACCAACACAACCATAGCTACAAACACTGCAACCAATATAATGGCATACAATAACCACTATACTGAACACAACCAATATAACCATTGTTGCAACCACTGATGCATGCATTAAAACCACCACTACAAACACACAAACCACCACTTCAGCTACATTTATCACAATGACAACTTGAACTACTCAGTCACCACAATACATAGACAACCATAGTCAACACATGTGCAACTACTATCACCATAAGTACCTTTACACCACAACAACCACACCTACCATAACTACAATTATTAACAAGACCAACACCAACATGTGCACGTAATCCCAGCCCTTACACGGTACACCGACCCATACTGGTACACTGACCCATACTTGGTACACCGACCCATACTGGTACACCGACCCATACTTGGTACACCGACCCATACTGGTACACTGACCCATACTGGTACACTGACCCATACTTGGTACACTGACCCATACTTGGTACACCGACCCATACTGGTACACTGACCCATACTGGTACACCGACCCATACTTGGTACACCGACCCATACTGGTACACCGACCCATACTGGTACACTGACCCATACTTGGTACACTGACCCATACTTGGTACACCGACCCATACTGGTACACTGACCCATACTGGTACACTGACCCATACTTGGTACACTGACCCATACTTGGTACACTGACCCATACTGGTACACTGACCCATACTGGTACACTGACCCATACTTGGTACACTGACCCATACTTGGTACACTGACCCATACTTGGTACACTGACCCATACTGGTACACTGACCCATACTGGTACACTGACCCATACTTGGTACACTGACCCATACTGGTACACTGACCCATACTGGTACACTGACCCATACTGGTACACTGACCCATACTGGTACACTGACCCATACCTGGTACACTGACCCATACTGGTACACTGACCCATACTGGTACACTGACCCATACCTGGTACACTGACCCATACTGGTACACTGACCCATACTGGTACACTGACCCATACTGGTACACTGACCCATACTGGTACACTGACCCATACTGGTACACTGACCCATACTTGGTACACTGACCCATACTTGGTACACTGACCCATACTGGTACACTGACCCATACTTGGTACACTGACCCATACTGGTACACTGACCCATACTGGTACACTGACCCATACTGGTACACTGACCCATACCTGGTACACTGACCCATACTGGTACACTGACCCATACTGGTACACTGACCCATACCTGGTACACTGACCCATACTGGTACACTGACCCATACTTGGTACACTGACCCATACTGGTACACTGACCCGTACTGGTACACTGACCCATACTTGGTACACTGACCCATACTGGTACACTGACCCATACTGGTACACTGACCCATACTGGTACACTGACCCATACTTGGTACACTGACCCATACTTGGTACACTGACCCATACTTGGTACACCGACCCATACTTGGCACACCAGTCCGTACGCTGCACACCGGCCCTGTACGCTGCACACCGGCCCTGTACACTGCACGCCAGCCTGTACGCTACACACCGGCCCTGTACGCTGCACACCGGCCCTGTACGCTGCACACCGGCCTTGTACACATTATACTCGCCGAACTCCTGACATTATGTTGCCATCACTGCATCCCCTGTACTCTTTACTTCACTCTGTTCATGTCCCGAGGATAATTTTCTTGATTGCTCTCATGCCATCCATACATATTTACTGTTGGACACCCAACACACACAGGTCTGAAAACAAAAAAGAAGTAACAGTGTTTCAGACAATTTAATAATGATCCAGGATGGCCCAAAACCTCATCACTCCCTTTCTTTTCAGATGTGTGAGTCGGGTGTCTAATTTTCAGTCATGTTATTGTGACACTGTCTATTTATTGTTATAAGAAATGGAGTTCATAGTCCAGAAAGTATGTCTGTGAATTTTGGAAAAGTATGTTATATATATGACTTGCATGAACAAGTATTTCCTTGTTACACAGATTCGCAATTGTGGAGAGTTACTGCAGCTGTACGTGAGCCACGGGCTGTTGGAGGAGGCGGTGAAGACAGCTTGTCAGTACATTGATGGTGTTTTGGGTCATGGTACAAAGCAGGTGAGTCAAAGTTCACTGTGTTGTGAAGAATGTCAGAGGTTGGAGATATGATAAGGCTAACTTGATGGTACACTACATGGCTGTAGGGTTTACATGACCTGATGAAGTTTTACGTATAGACTTCTTGGGTGAAGGAAACACCCCCCTCCCCCAAAGAAGTTGCTGTGTTACTGCTTCAAGCTATCTTCTGTCTTCATCCGTGGCAACATCTTTTTTTTTTTTTTTTATTATTACATTAGGTACATCTGCATTAGTGCAGCTACCCTAGACTATATGAAGTGGAGTACAGTGTGTCAAAGAAAAAAGCTAACTAGTTGATGCTAAGAAATCCCCATCACACAGGATGGTTAGTCATACAGAGGCATGTGATAAGCAGTCTGCACTGGCAGTCTTTCCGTGGCAACAAATGTACTGGACTCCCAATGCAAAATGTACCGTGGCCTGTCTTTGTATTGTACTGTAGTTGGCTTTGGACTTCACAATGTGCATGCACCATGGGGGTCTATTGCTGTGACATCTCACAAGTTAAAGTTTGTGTTTCTTGCTACAGTGCCCCAATCATTATTAATATCAACTCCTGCATTCAAGACACTTGGATCAGGAACTTGTATTGCTAACCATAATGACAGTGTAGTGCTGGCACTCAGTGTGTTTGTGTGTGCATGAACGAAGCTCCTTCACACATCATGTCATACCGTGACACATGTGACAACTGGTCACCTACCAAGGTGTTGTATTATCTCTTTGTATTATGTACTTCAAAGTGGCCACAATGATTGGTAATCGTTGTGATAGAATATTTTCACGTGTCACTGTGCACACTTGCGAGCGCCTGTACCTCAAGTGTGTTCTGCATAGCCACCCAGTTTAGGCCTTAAAGCGAACAAATTGCATATTGGTGTGGTCGGCCTAATGTGCACGTTTTGTGGTTGCAAGATGAACGCAGACGCCACAGCTATGAGTATCATGTTCATAGATTTTTGTATGTATTTTTGTTATACATACCACATGTATTGTGAACACTGTTATCCTCTTTCATCTAAATTTGTTCAATAATTTATTGATTGCATTTTTCATATTGTATATATACATTTACTCTTCCTGGTTCTGTAGTGTTATTTTACAGTGGACGTGAAGCACTGCTCGGTGGACAAGCCAGTGTGTGTGTGTGGGACAAATATCTTTGTCAGCCCAGACAAATAATACAGCCATTGATGCCTTTTTCCTGTATTAGATCATTTAATTCTTGAGTTAATTTAAGCAATAGACATTAATCTGGTCATTACCCTGATGAAATTTAGCGCCGTTATACTTGCAAAATTGACATACTGTCCCGTTTCCCTGTATGTGGATCTTCTGGTAGGTTAGGATAAGGTCACTTTAGTACCATAGTTTCTGGACATTGGAAAATTGTTGTGAGAACTGGGTGAATGTATACTATACAACAGCATACAGTACTGTATGCCTCTAAGTCTCATGATTCACTCTATACTTGTGTATCATGTCAAGACATCTTTTTCAGTATGCCGGCTATTAGTTTTGTCAACCACAGTTTCAGTTAAAGGGCATTGAATAGGCTTCATTCATTGTGCCATTTACATATCAAATAATCATTGCACAGGTGTGCACTGATTATCTTTTTTCTAAAAGGCATTGATAACAGGAATTGAATATTTGTCCATCTCTTGTCAGCTTAACTCCTCCTATGTAACATTAGGATGGTACAATAGGAGAGCATGCCTCATGTCCCAGGCCTCCAACCCTGCTCCATTCACCTGGGCTCTAGGATATTCGAACTGTGGACCCCACATGTGTGCGAGGCCCAAGCTCTATCCACCGAGTTATTGAGCACTTTATCCACGGAAGTGTGGACTCCAACCCTGTTTTATCTCGTGAGAGTACATGTTAGTAGAGTGACCGTGTATCAAGTTCTCAGTTAATTGATCTGATCACTGGATGGGTAATGTTGCGTTCAGCAAGCAGATTACAAGTGGATTGTGCTACAGGTGGGAAATATATGTTGTATTTTGCAGGTGGGTTTGAGTAGTGGTCTTCATGCCGCCTCGCCGCCAGTGTGGCTGCCATACACTGCCCTTGACAAGCTGCTGCTAGAGATGAGAGAGGTGCAGCAGAGCAAATATTTCTCAAAGGTATGGTAAAAAAAGCATGAATACAGTCATGCAAACACAGTGGAGTTAACAAATGTAATACTGCATGGAATTTTCCAAAGTGGATTCCGGATAATTGGGAAAGAGACACGGACGATGGAGCAATTGTGGTGTAGCTCTGTTTCTTCAACTACATTCAGGGTTTCAATATGTGCTAGTGACAGGCAATCCATAGGACTACATGCTAGGTGTACTAGTGTCTTGTAATCACTAGTCGAGCCTGGCCTTGGGTCAGGCTTGCAGAATAGAAGAAAGAACTCCCAACACCCTCTCTGGGCATGCAATTGGTCTGTGTATGTACACTGGTCCTCATCATTATTATAAGTACTACCTAAACAGGAGGATGGGCTGGACATATAGCTATAACTGTAGCTTGAATTCATAAATGCATTGAACATCATTACATCATTGTGGGGGAATTTCTTAATATTGTACCACAATTTGTGCAAGCAAAACTTGGACAAACTACCTTAAAATTCTTAGAGGAATTGACAGGGTAGATAAGAATTAACTGTTTAACATGGATGGTACATGAACAAGGGGACACAGGTGAAAACTGAGTACCCAAATGAGCCAAAGGGATGTTAGAAAGGCCTTTTTCAGTGTCGGTAGTTAACAGATGGAATGCATTAGGCAGTGATGTGGTGGAGGCTGATGCGATACACAGTTTCAAATGTAGATATGATGGAGCCCAATGGGCTTAGGAATCTGAACACCAGTTGATTAACAGTTGAGAGGCGGGCCCAAAGAGCCAGAGCTCAACCCTCGCAAGCACAACTAGGTGACTACAAAGGCATTTTATTTTAGTGAAGTTCCACTGTAAAGTATGCAAACTAACATTATTTAATTTGTCGGTATATTTTACTTTTTTAAATGCTCATTGAAAGTTCTAGCCCTTTCAATTGGAAAATGTTTAGTGTATTTGCATTATTAAATACAGTACTGATAATATTTTCTTTCACAGTTGTCAGATCAACTAAATCACCGGCTGAAGGTGTACCGTCAAGAACTGGAGCAAGTATCGCAGAACAGAGTCACTTTACTACTAGCGTGATATTCTCGTCATCCATGAGTGCCAGCTGTATTTTGAATAGCATAATGAACACCAAACCCACATGTGGTACAGCTGGGACGTCATGTGAACGTGGCCGTGTGAAGGCTACAAGCATCTCCCTAATAGCGCTGTGGTTGTTTATGCTTTCTATATTTATATTTACTGTTGTACAATGATTCAGTTCTGAACTGATCTGTTCAAGAGGATTTCATTATAAAGTACAGTACAGTGTATGAATGAGTTGGTGATATTCATAGTGTATGAATCGGGGCCAGGTCGAGCTCGGAATAGAACTCCCAAAACCCTCTCCAGGTATGAATATCATCATTAGTGCCACATTTAATGTCAAAGTGTAAAGCATGAATATGTCAGTAAAACTAACAAAGAGTTTGGCAAATAAACTATGTATACAGTATTCTTCTTGCAAGGTTGAAATTAAAGTATATTTTTCATTATCTTCAAGCAGAATGTTTGTAAATACAATATACACGTTCAGTAGGAGCTTGATAAACCTTTAGGGATGTGATGTGTTGCTGGCTTGGTGCCTGTAGCCTAGAAGAAGACAATTGAAGTTAGAGTACAGTAAGTTTGTTTTGTAACATTTTTATCATTACTCCACTTCATTTAATTGAATGAGATGGATCATGCTATAAATGGTTTTGTAAATGCTGTGTATTTACAGTTTTTTTAATAAATTTAATTATTGTATAAAACATTAATTGTTTAACTTGACAAATTATCATTTATTGATTCATATTCCGCATGGTGATTTTTCTCTGTTCCATGTGATTGGCACAGTATAGCTTTGTAAATTTGTGTTAGGTTCACAGGCATATTGCTAAAAGTAATAGTTACAGGAAATTGGAGTAGAGTGAGATGTCATCTGGTTCCTGGAACAGTTGGGACCAGAGGCTGTGTAGCCAATTGGTTTGTATTGCAAGTGAAAACCATCATTGCATCTGGAGTTCATCCAACATTTATATAATGTATGGTGAAACTGACATGTATTTGTTTAAAACATTTACAGTAACATTATACAGTACTGGGTACTGAGTGCTCCAGATGGGGGATGGGGTTTTGGAAGCTGTTTTCATAATGATTGTCTGTCCAGACAAGATTCTACACTCCATTCACTTGGGCTCTAGGAGACATGAACTGTGGGCCCCATGTGTGTGTGTGAGACCCAAGCTCTATTTTTATAAGATTCTACATTACTTGCAGCGAGCAAAGGAAGACATTTTGGGGCCTGACAGCTGAGTGGACAGCACTTTGGATTCGTAGTCCTGAGGTTCCAGGTTCGATCCTCAGTGGAAGTGGAAACAAATGGGCAGAGTTTCTTTCACCCTGATGCCTTTCTTCACCTAGCAGTAAATAGGTACCTAGGTGTTAGACAGCTGCTACGGACTGCTTCCTGGTGGTGTGTAACAAAAAGGAGGCCTGATCGAGGACCGGGCCGCGGTGACGCTAAGCCCTGAAATCATCTCAAGAACAATCCTCTAACCATCTAGCACTGGCAGGTCAGTTCTGGACTGTTGGTTGTATTTTGTTCCTCAGACTGGAGTATACCTCGGTGTAGACGAAAGTATTAAATGAAACTCGGCCAAATTAATCTAGTCTTATGGGCCAATAGTTCTTCTGCAGCTTCTGTTATTTCTATATAATACTGGGTTTGAGCGTGATACTACATGCACTGTTTGAACTGAAGGCCAGAGATGAGATCTGCTCACAAGGAGAATATTAGTGGGTGGATATGGAGAGCTAACTTCCCAAGCTGTTTTTTATTCTTATCAACCTTTGGCGGTAATTAGTCGTATGTAGTTACTTGATGCAGCTTTATTTAATACTCACAAATGTATTTTAAGCGTAGTTAAATAAATCACTATGTACTTGTTAGTGTTGTACCTGTAGTAAAATTCAAGAGGGTGTTGCTTCAAAACCCCGACCTGGAGCCGTATACTGTATGTGTTGTTAAGAGAGCATTTAGTGTGATTATTCACATGTTGGGCTATGTAAGATTAGGTTACAGTGAGGGTGGTAATACCTCAATGATTTGGGAAGTAAAAGAATGAAAGTTGAACAAGAGAAAACTAGTAGATTAATTAAGTTCAAAAGAGTGGATGGTGATCTTAAAAGATTGACAGTTAACAAATGAATTTCAGTGGTATGTTGAATGTATACAAGGAATGGTGATTAAGAAGAGTGAGTGAGTGATGATGGGTGGTAGTTACCAGGGTAGGTGGGTGGTAGTTGTGGTGGTTACACAAACTGGTAGAAGAATGACAGGAACTGCTTGGTGGGATGAAGACGTCTCCACATCAGTTGTGTGCACTTTGTAGATACAATATTGAGATGATAAAGAAAACAGGAGGATGATGAGAGTAAAATTGGGGGGGGAAAATTTGCTGTACATAAAACATGAATGTGAGGAGTATACTGCTAGAAAATGAGGTGGTGTACTTTGGGGGAGGGGGGTGGGGGGGGGTCAAGGAGTAAGGAACGGTAACAGGATATGTACTGGTTGATGGTAAATGAAAATGTTGAAGCCAAATGAAAAATGTTAGTGGAGAGTGCCAAATTTGGTAGGTGGAATGATGTTAATGTGCACATGCAAACCTCATGAGATACAATGATGTAAGAAGAGTGTATCACGTGAATTCAATTTGATATCGCTCCCATGGCTTTGTNTTGTCACCGCTATACGCATTCTCATATTTTACCAGTTGCTTTTTCTCGAAGGTAATTTCCAGTGCTTGTTATTTTTGAGCACTTTCCCTTTCCATACCCAACGTTCACTACCATGAACTACCTCTACCAAGTATATGTTTTTTTACCCCTCTTATTAACAAGTTTCTACCTGTGCTTCCCATTCTTTTTTTTCTCATTTGGATACTGTGTATCTTTCTTTTCACACCTATTTTTCCTCTTTATCTTTAAATGTTGTGATCCTCCTCTGGACGTCATGTCTCCCTCTAGTATTGTATCTCTATGAAAAAGTAATTCCACACAAAAATAAAAAATTCCCCACAAATATTTTTTCTAATAGAACTATTAATTTGAATGCCAAATGGAAGACAAAACTAAAAAACAAGTAAGTAGATAAATATAGGCATTTTTACTGGTTGGAAGAGTTGTGAAAGATTGCATGAAAGTCACAGAAAGTGGCGGCGTGTGGTGGTGGCATCTGTTGACGCTTGATAATAACCTTCCTGACACTGTTGTTTATAAGATACAACTCCAGTGTTCACCTTGCGTGTTTCTTGATCACATGTTATTTGTTTTCATATATTTACGACAGTATCAATGTTGAATAACTTGATTTATGAGCTTATAATCACAAAAATGAGGTCGAATACTCTATCTAAAACGGATTGGCCTTCAGTAGCTCCTTTATTATGATGTTCAAATGATTAGTTGACCTGGTGTACTTCATTACAACTATACGAGCTGAAAATACCATACGAACATGAACCTCGCTGGTATTCATATCACATAATTATACAGTGATGACCACATTTGCCTGCTAATATTGGTGATAACTGCGTTCACATAGTAATGCAACCATGGAACAACAGCAGAATGTTTGTGTCAAGTAAACACTATTGCATCCACTTAGCTGTTATATCCTTATTTCTGTCATACATGTAAAATCCATTAATAATGACTTAAATCGTCATATGATAACCGCATTACCCCCCCTGCATCAATGTGTGATGATAACCTCACTAAGGTTTTAAGTTGGTCTTCCCTAATTTGTCCTTGTATCTCAGGCCATGTCTCTCATGGTGAATAACGGTTTTATTTCTAATATCATTGCAACTCTTTTTTGCCGTCATGTTTCATCTTCCCTGGGGGGGGGTAATAGCCGGGGTAATGGGGTAATATCTGGGGTTATACCCGGGAAATAAGATAAGTATATATACTGTATTGTATTTTATTCCCTTCCCCCCATTTATTCCTTAGTTTACCTTGACTAAGTTATTATTCACGAGTTAATTTACAAAACAAGGTAAACACAAGGTAAGGTATAGCTAGAGGTATATAAAGGTATAAATGTTCACAATGGAAGTTTATTTGGAGGTCGTAGTGTTTCTTAAAATATGTTTAAAATATTTTAATTGTTGTACAATATTGGTGTCTTCTGATGGCATATTAATTCTCATTTGTGTCAGTGTGAAGGCAAGTGTCGTCAGTATAAGGTGTCTTCTGATGGCATATTAATTCTCATTTGTGTCAGTGTGAAGGCAAGTGTCAACAGTATAAGGTGTCTTCTGATGGCATATTAATTCTCATTTGTGTCAATGTGAAGGTACTGTATGCCCCAGTGAATGATGGAGACGGATCAAAAGATCCACCCGGATTGTCTAGTGTGGTGCTTGAGGCACCCCTAGAGAAAGAAGTTCCTCTGACTGACCCGTTCCTGGATCCTCGGGAAATCTACCTACGAGAGCTCTTCATGCCAAACCGGTTTTCTATGCACACCCTTCGCAAAGCTCTAGGGGTGAGTATCTTGTGTGTGTAACCTGGGAAAGTATTAGATTTACACTGCGTGATTATGCCGGCTCACTTGATGTATACATTGTATTTGCCTAATTGTGTTTGCAGCGGTTGAGCTTTGGCTATTTGTTCCTGCCTCTTGACCTTCAATCAACTGGTAAGCACCTACTTGTTGTTACAGGATGAGAGCTACACTAGTGGTGACCCATCTTCCCAGTACTCTGTCACATGATGCTTTGCAACTACTGAAGGTTTTGGCATCCACTATCTTCTCACTTGTTCAAACTGTTTATCACACTGTTTGCAAAAGAGAACTTTCTAATATTTTTTCTGCATCTTTGCTGTCTTTGCTCGAATCTAAGATCTTTTTCTTGTAATTGTAGTTTAAAGATTTCCTTTGTCAATTTTGTTGATTCCTGCTACTATTTTGTTTGTCATGATCATATCTTCTGTCTGTATCTCTCTCTTCCAGCTTTGGCAAATTTAACACAACGAATCTTTCCTTGTAGCTCTTGTTTTTCAGTTCTGGAAGCTGATGTACATTTAGTACATCGTTGCACCTTGTCCAGTTTGTTGATGTGCTGCTTGAAATATGGGAACCACTTGACCACTGCATATTCCAAGTTTGATCTCACAAAAGTCATGAATAATTTTAGTATTTCATATTCCATGTATTTAAAATTAATTCTGAAGTTGGAAAGTGCTTCTTGCACAATGTCTTATGTGGTCCTTGGGTGAAAGTTTGCAATTCACAACCCCTCCCCCCCCTAAGATCTCTTCCTTTGTCAGAGTTCTTTAAAGCCTTTACACATAATTTATACATTGTGTGTCCTATTTTCTCTCCTATTCCACATTTCATAACATGGCATTCATTCATATTGAATTCTGCTTGCCAAGTGTTACTCCGTACACTTATTTTGTCCAGGTCATCGCGAAGAGCATTGCAATCGTCAGTGTCTCATCATCCCTGGTAGCTTAGCATCATCGGCAAACATGTTCATATAATTCTGTATTCCCTCTGATAGATCAGTTATGTAGCCAGTTTGGGAAGGTATGAAAATTCTGTTTTTAAGTAGACAACCTAATTATAGGATTGTTTTATCCCCCCACTCAGTTAATTGTTAGTTATTTTTTTATTTAAATTGAGTTTAACCAATACAGTGGGTATGGGAAATTCCTTTATATGAACTTGGTTCAAAGTCCTGAATCTATTTACTCTGGTTTTCGTTCAAGTGGCTACCCTAGCCGGGTGATCATGTGTCCTGCATGAACAAATACAGAACATTTGATAAACATTGAAACAGATTTCAGCAACGCTGCCAAATGAACTCGAACCAGAATCTGTTCCAATCTAGAATCTAGTTTATATTATCAAGCACCACTGGAGGGATTAAATTGTGTTATCTATCATTTAACCCTAAAGCTGCACATCCCATCATATGATGGGGAGTAGCTAAATAATGATCAGACTGCTCATCCCATCATATGAAGCATTAAGTAACTGCCTAAGATTTAAAGTCTTGCACATACCTGGGGCTCACAGTTGCTTCTTCAGGCCTCCAGTAACACTCCCCTATTTTGATAAAAATCCTGAGTCCCTCACTTCTAAAAAAAAGACCTTAGTAAAAAAAATGAGGACCATATCTAGCAATATCAGCCTCCTAAACGTGCTGGGTGGCGATACCAGCAGTCGGTAAACATTTAATAGCAGCATATGAGTGATTACCTTTATATATTGCAGGTCAAATGTGTACTATGTCCAATTATAAGATTTAGACTTGTGTAGATTTATATTAGTAGGAATATATACATGGTGTGTATATTTATACACATATACTGTATCTGTACAGTACATATATTTTCAATTTGTATACCCGTAAGAGGGTCGTTGTTCATTTGCAACGAACCTCATCTTAGACATCAGTACGGCTTGTTTGATTGAAAAACAATATATATATATATATATATATATATATATATAAGTGAGTGACAATGAAAATAGATCGATAAAGTTATTCACATGTGGCACGTCGTCTCATTTCTACTAGACAAAAATTCAACTTCTCCGGGCCACTATAGCAACACCACAAGAGTTAGAGACTTTGTTTGGAGTTTTGTGCTTTTTCGAGGCTAGTAATCCCTTGAACGGTGTCTATGAAAATTTATCACATCACCTTTGCGAAGAAAAGAAATCATTATGGAATTATTCGTTTGTATGCAAAATGTTAGAAAAATACCAAATAAGTGAATATTTATCTTGAGGTTATCTTGAGATGATTTTGGGGCTTTTTAGTGTCCCCGCGGCCCGGTCCTTGACCAGGCCTCCACCCCCAGGAAGCAGCCCGTGACAGCTGACTAACACCCAGGTACATATTTTACTGCTAGGTAACAGGGGCATAGGGTGAAAGAAACTCTGCCCATTGTTTCTCGCCGGCGCCTGGGATCGAACCCAGGACCACAGGATCACAAGTCCAGCGTGCTGTCCGCTCGGCCGACCGGCTCCCTTATCATTTCACTGGGTGGAGGCACTCTGCAAGGCTGCATCTGGCACTTGTCAACTCCCAGTGCTCAACTTTGCTGTTGCTACCCGTTTTATCCTCGGATGTTTCACTGATTGTTTAACACTTGATACATCCACAGAGAGCTATTGTATCCATCTTTGCATTGTACATGTAAAACCCAGATAATAATTGTTTAAATCGTTAAATGACGACTGCATTCCCCTAGCAACATACAGGACGATAACTGCAATCGTAACCATGAAATGGCAACTAATTTTTTTTCCTAGGGTCAAGATAAACTCCATTACATGCACATAGACCTATTCTATCCATATTTGCATCATATGCACTCGTTGTCTTGTGTGCTCATGCATGTGTATGCCTGGTAAGCAGGCATACACATGCCATGCACTCGGTGTCTTGTGTGCTCATGCATGTATATGAGCAGGCATACACATGCCTAACGTGCCAGAACCCCCTTATTGACCTCAGTGGTTGGCCAGGACCATTATTATTCTCATTTTGCTCTCTGGAGAGCAATCATTAGTGAACATTTACATGGAACATTACAATGTATTGCCACAGGTCATGTAAACATTGTTTTATGTAATTATGTATGTAAATAAACATTTACTGTTTATATTGTACTGGTTATAAGATTGAGGCTTGTTGCTCATTGCAGAAATTTTGTTTTGCCATTGAAATAATACTAAATTAATAAATATATTATTTACTATGATATTTCTGTACAGTGTAGGTAAAAAGAATCATGATCATGTGTGTACACACAAAAAAAAATGTCTAGTTGTGTTAAATTTTGTTTAATAAGTAAAACAATCACATGTTAAGAACACTACTTTAACCCCCCCCCCTCCTGGACTCACTGGGGTCTACCCACTCATCATGACCTTGATAGAAAATGATGAGTGGTTACCCGCCAAACACACACCGAAACTACGACGTTGGTACAACGTTCGAACAAGTTTTAACGCCTCCTAACCAATTATAACAACCAATATAGCAAGTTGTAACAACGTTCTAATATGTCATAAACACGTTAAGCAAAGATGTTACAACTTTATTAAAAGTTGTAACAAGCGGAAAATAGATACAGTTACAGTTTGTGTTTCCAGGGTAGTCCTTGGAATGGGAGTGTTAACTAAAAATGTCTATTCTCATTTTTATTTCAGATTTATCGCCGCAGTGTAGACTTTTCCAGCTTGTCAGACAGGGGTATGTGGAGGCTGAAAGAGGAAGTGGAAGCAGCACTTCGGGACCAGGTGGAGGCCCGCCTTAATGCCAACCTTTCTGAAGAGGAGGTCATGCAAATTACTGTGGAGGCGTGGGCCACCTTTTACTCGCACACGCTGCAGTACCAGCAGGTCTGTCTCCATCCACCTTTGTCTGGGTCTACACATGAGTTGGCTACTTAGGAATGAGTGCCATGTACTCACCTAGTTGTGCTTCTGGGGGCTGAGCTCTGCCTCTTTGGTCAACCAATCTGTAATTATACATGCCAACCACCTGACAGCGAGGAGCATTTTTAAGTAACAACCAGGTTATCTTGAGATGATTTTGGGGCTTTTTTTTAGTGTCGCCGCGGCCCGGTCCTCGACCAGGCCTCCACCCCCAGGAAGCCGCCCTTGACAGCTGACTAACACCCAGGTACCTATTTTACTGCTAGGTAACAGGGGCATAGGGTGAAAGAAACTCTGCCCACTGTTTCTCGCCGGCGCCCGGGATCGACCCCGGGACCACAGGATCACAAGTCCAGTGTGCTGTCCGCTCGGCCGACCGGCTCCCACGTGCCAGGATGCACGGGAAATACATCCTGAAGGCATCTCCAGATGCAACGAATTGGTTGGGCCCATGTAGTCTGTTGAATTAAGGTTGTACTGTATATTATTAGTAGATATTTTTGGTTGTATTTCTTGTAGTTCCTCATGGTCATGTGGTTGGTATGTATGGCTGACTACATCATGTATGCCAAATGGATTTCCTCCCAAAACTTGTTTATTTTCAACTGTACTAGATTATGTGTGTGTACATGTTGCCAGCTAGTATGTAAAGTATCATGAGCAGATTAATTTCCATAGGAAAACTTTAATTCACTGTGTTGAATCAGCAGGCTGTAGTATTCAAATTGGCTTGAGGGCTGCTTTCTCAAACAGCCTAGCTAGCTAAATTGACAACAATAAGGTTTGGCGAGACACCAGGAATTGCCCAACGAATTTCTTGAAAGTTGTGAAAAAAGTTATCCCGTGTATAAAGATTTTTTTACAGCTGAAAACTACATTTTCTGGGAGGGAGCACTGTAGTGGCTTCTTGGAGCTATCTTGCCGAGATTGCCTCATACTGAATATACATATATGGGCCCAAAGGCACAAAATGCAATTTCATGCATCCCTGAAAATGCTGGAATATGTTGAAAAGGGGAACATGATGTTTTGGGACAGTGCAGATTCCTCCATCTTAAACTATGCATATTTTCAATTAATGAGAGGGAATGCTATTGATCTTCAATGCCCAGATTTCCACACGAGAGGTATACAGCGCTATAGATGAGAGAAGGACCAGTATAATAACCGAAAGTTTTTTAAAGGTGGCCAGAAACAGAGTAGAACCGTTTAAGAGGGGAACAGGCAGACAGAAATGTTGCACGAGTATGGATGGGGAGGGAGAAATGCAGAGGATTGGACTACAATTTGTCATCAGGTGCACACATGCTACACTCCCTAACCCCACAAACTACCACACTACACAGCACCAGTACTACCACCAAAACTGATGAACAATTGCCAAAACATCACACCCTGGATCAGAATGGAGAGGTAGGCGAATTCTCAAAATTTGCCCGAAGTAACACGCAATACGGAAAAGCATTCATATTTGCAAACATTACAAGGCCTTAAGTCAAAATTGAGAAATTAAGTTAAAATGACCTTCTAATAGAAGTGACATCAATATTTGGAGCATTCACAGAAACAGATTGAAAAGATTACATGGATAATGAAATCTGGATCCCAAATTGTAATCTACAGTATATAGCTGCGATAAGAGTAATTAGGTCAAATGGAGTAGGTCTGTATATTAAAGAGGAACTGGTATGCACAGAGCTCCGTAACTCTACCAATGAGGTGGTAGAGGTACTTGCAATAAAGGTAGAAAAAATCAACCTAATTATTGTTCTAATATACAAACTGCCAAATGCAACAGTTGAGGAATTCACAGCAAATACATAAAATAGAGAATATCGTTGATAATCTAGCAAATCCAGTACCAGATATTATCTTCCTTGGAGACTCCAATCTATCCAGTTTAAGATGGAAAATTACAAACAATATCATAATAGCAGGAAATAACCAACCGCAGGTTAGCGAACTACTGAGGTTGTGACATCTGAGTGAGAGAGTGAGAATCTAACAGCCTAGGTCTAGAGTTTAGGAACGATAACACACTTGACTGATCTTGACAAACAATGACGAAATAATCGCACATTACAATCTCAGATTGTAATGTTCGATTACAATCATACTTGTTCATACTTCGATACATACTGTGGTCATAATTAGACCACAAGCTCATTGACGTTCAAAACTAACACCTGTAGTAGATCCAAGAGGATCAGTAAGCCAGAAGGGTTATTCAGTTGAGCCAATTTTAATAAGAGGATCGACTGGGAAAAGTTTAGACCTTGCAAACATCCACTAGGAAACTTAGACGATTGTCATGCCCTTCAGGATGACCTTGACAAAATAAGTCTATGGAGCATTACTTTCAAATAAAATTTAATATGAATAAATGCCATGTTATAGACTGTAGAACAGGAGACAATAGAGCACACAACCTACAAATTATGTGAAAAAGCTTTAAGGTTCTAGATACTTCAGAATTGCTTTTAAATACATGAATGGTGAAACGCTAAAGAAATTGTTCACAGGCTTTGTGAGACCAAGGCTGGAATATGCAGCGGTTGTATGGTGCCCATATATTAAGAAATGCATCAACAAACTGGAAAAGGTGCAAAGACATGAACTAAATGGCTCTTGGAACTGAAAGATAAGAACTACGAGGAGAGGTTAAAGGCATTAAATATGCCAAATTAGAAGAAGAGGCAATGTGATCACTTCATACAAAATACTGTAGTAATGGGAGTAGACAAAATTGATAGGAAGAAGTCCTGAGACCTGGACCTTCAAGAACAAGAGGTTAAGAACTAACTAAACGTAGCTGCCGAAGAAATATAAGAAAATTCACTCTCACAAACAGTGGTAGACAGTTGGAACAAGTTAAATGAGATGGTGGTGGAGGTTAAAATCGTCAGCAGTTTCAAAGCATTATAAGACAGAGTACTGGGAAGACGGTACACCACGAGCATAACTCTCATCCTGTAACTACACTTACTTGGGCTATTCCTTGTAAATACCTGACTGCTGAAGCATACAAAATTGCTTGAAACATGTGCCCTTTGAAACATGAAAGGGTCCTCTTTCTGGAAAGAGGACCACTCTAGAAAGAGAACACACACATGACTACACGATAAGGACAATCTCAGAAATGCTTAAGCAGACTCGACGTTCACAACAAAGAAAAATAAATGTAACGAGGAGATCGAAGAAATAGAGTAGACGCTGAAGCGATCATAAAAGTCAGTGGAGATTGGAACAGAAAGCTACACAAGAAAGAAAGAAAAATACAAAATATTTTTTCACATATGCAAAATCAAAATAAAAACTTTCACTAGTATTGGACCTATACTTACATGAAGCTTTGGCAGGTTGGGTGACCTCATTCCACTGGCCTCAGGCGGTCTCCCCAAAGATGAGAGTTCACAACTCTCCTGGTACCACCAAACTCTCGTGTTGCCTCCACATGCTCTAGTCTTGGCTGAATACATGCATTTTCCAGACAGAATTCTGGTGCTTGACAAAGCTTGCAGTGATGTGCCATGATGGTGCCACTAATTGGCTTACTTCAGGGGCTATCTGATGATGCCCTAAACTGTTATCCTGCCCCTATGCGAGGACTTTGCACACAAGTGCACAAGCATCCTGCGCAAATCAGGCTACAAATCAACTCCAATGCCCTGCTTGTGCACAATCCTACTAATTTGAAGACACTGTGAATTAGTAACTCGCAATACTGTACTGTACATGCAAAACCTATGGTGTTGCAACAAAAAAATGATGGCAGGAAATGCAAAAATAGCACTGTTGAAAAACGGTGATGCACTAGACATGCTGAGATGATTTTATCAACATTAAGGGGACCAAAATTTTTCAACACACTCCCTCTAAACATAAGTGGTATAACAAGCCAACCTCTCGCCGTGTTCAGAAGAAAACTTGATAAATGCCTCCCATGGATACATGATCAATAAGGCTGTGATTTGTATGTTAGACTTCAAATAGAGGCATCTAATAACCTGGTTAACCAGACCACTAATCAGGAGGCCTGGTCAAAGACTGGGCTGTGGGGACATTGATTCCTGGAATCAACAAGAAGTAGACTCGGTAACACCCAGAGTTTGTCGTCTTTCTGAACACCCTGACACTGGTCACCAGGCAGATGTACATCACCAAAATTGCAATTAAATTTTGCACTTCGTGACATTCATCATGTTATTTATTTAATGTGTGTGTGTGATATTTGTATTGTACCATCCTTTGTATTGTTATATTATTATCTTTCATCCTTTTCTATTCATCAGGTTGGACATAAGCCAGTAGGTATTGTGGGTGTTGGCAGTGATCGCCTGGTTGGGGTGGTAAGAAAGCAAGTGGTGTCGTGGGTGCGGCCCATGGATGCCCTCGAGGTACTGGCTCTGGCATCTCTCAACAGCCTAAATGCAACCAGTCTGGAGGGCGTGCTCAGTGAAGATTCCGTTGTAACTGCTGCCGTCGTGGCGCTGGCCAAGCCTCTACGTTCAGTGAAGGAGATGATACCATTAGAAGTGGCATCTGCATTCATCCTTGACCTTCATCACCTTCAATCTCCAGACCAAGTTGGAGCATCCATCACTGCCTCACTCTTGGCTGAAAGTGCTTTGCCTTCAAAAGAGTTGGGACAGCAGCTAGCGAGTGTGTCTGGCCTGGTGGCTGGTTTATGGGCATATCTTCATGCTTTACAGCTGGATATGGGTATGCCAGATGCCCTCACTTTAGAAAATGGCATCAAATCATCACCAGGAAGTTTATCTGGGGCGCTCTCTGGGCGTACAGGGGCAGCCATTGTCAGTGCAGTAGTGGCCCAAGTGGCTAAGGTCAGGCTGGAGTTATGTCGAGACCTGTTACTCCTACAGCAGATGGCATTACACCTGGGTCACAAGTGTCGCCTTACTTCCGATGCAGCTGCTCAGCTGCGCTCTACATTACTGCCAAAGACGGCCCTCCTTACTCAAGCATATTTTGCCCTCTTGCATGTGTCAACAGCACCTGCCATCCAGCCCAGTCAGGCTACATTGGAAGCCGGGAAGCGTCAGCTAGCGGCATTATCCCTCGGCAATGGACCAGGGGTGGTTAGTGCTCTCCCGGTCCCAGGTCACCCTGCCACTGTATTAGAGCTGTTCTTCCTAAGCAGTGGAGGTGATCAAGCTCGTGCACTAGTGGGGCCATCTCTAGACGACGGCAGTGCCGAAGGTTGCTTCAGTGGTGGGTGGGCCGAGTTGCTGATGCCTCTAACCATGACGGTGGCCCAGTTGGCATGGCCCATAAGTCGTTGCTTGGTACTGGTGGAGTGGCTTGTGTGGGGGGGACAACATGGAGCTGTACAGGAGTATGTCAGGCTTTTGCAACCTTGGTGTGAATGGAATAGTTGCTCTAGGAAATTCTTGTTAGGAGTAGCACTTCTCAATCAAGGCGAGGCTACCAAGGCTGCACGCCTCCTCCTGGCTGCCATGGAGGGTGTCATCACTGAAGATTTTCTTGGCATGAAAGTAGCCAATGGAGGGCCAGAGACTCCGTCAGATCAACTGAGAGTGATGTATTGCCTGCGTGTGATTCGTTTACTGGAGCAGAGTGGACAGCCAGCTCTAGCACTGCAAGTGGCCCAAGAAGGAGTGACCATGGCCTCCACCGACCAGGCGTCTATGTCGGCACTCTACTCTGTTGTGTTCAAGCATCACTTGGAATTGCACCATCATGATGAGGCCTTCACTGCTCTCCTGGCTTGTCCCGACCAGCATCGTCGACGCAACTGTCTACGTCAGCTGATTGTATCGCTTCATGACAGAAAGTATGTCCAAGATGCTTTTAAATTATCTCGACTAATTTAGCATAAGTACTAAGCAATTGTATACATGGGGGACATCAGATGATGGTAAAGATAATGGAGAAATTTCAGTGTGTGGATATGCTGTAGCTCACATGTTAATGTACATTGTCTGTAAGGCCCCATCTCTCTTCTTCCCCCTCCCCTTGGTCTTCCACTTCATCCTCCTTCCCTTGATCCCCACTTCATCTCTCCCATTTCTCCTGCCCCCTCTCTCTCCCCCCTCTCTCCCCCCCCTCTCCCCCCCTCTCTCCCCCCCCTCCTCCCCTCTCTCTCCCTCCCCTCTCTCCTCCCTCTCTCCCCTCCCCTCTCTCTCCCTCCCCTCTCTCTCCCTCCCCTCTCTCTCCCTCCCCTCTCTCTCCCTCCCCTCTCTCTCTCCCTCTCTCTCCCTCCCCTCTCTCTCCCTCCCCTCTCTCCCCTCCCCTCTCTCCCCCTCCCTCTCTCCCCCTCCCCTCTCTCCCCTCTCTCTCCCCTCTCTCTCCCCTCTCTCTCCCCTCTCTCTCCCTCTCTCTCACTCCCCCTCCCTCCCCTCTCTCTCTCTCTCTTTGTTTCCCCCCCTCTCACCCTTGACTCAGAAAATGTGTCAAGTAGAACTGAAACAACTCCCTGTATCTCTCGGGAAACTTTATTATGAAGCAATGGAAAAACTCTAGGGGAAACATAACCAAATATTTCACACACAACTATGAAAATCACATGGGAGTCTGGGTAAATGCTAATATTTCTTCAAATATTTCATTTAGGCTGGCCATGACCTGCCTAAGTCTATCCTGTATCCCCCAAACCATTTTCCCCTTCCTAGTTGGGTGAGGTTAGCCCCATTTGTCTGGCTTCTACACTTGGATATACACACACACACATTCTTGTGTGTGTGTGGATAGACCTGTGTTAGGGTGTTTTCTTACTGAATTTGCTATTATAGCCTCGAGGATCATTGCCACAATTGACATCTGGCTACTCGGATGGTATTTTGCAGGCGGAGGAGACTGTTACTGTGTTCATTAATTTATTGAATTCAGTATTCTTATTTGGGAGTCGTCCCTTGCCCATATTTAATTCTGGCTATTGAAGTGTAATAGTTGTCTAGTCTCTTCACTTGAAACCAATAACCCTACGCTGTCATTCATTTCCTACATTTGCTGTATTTTGTGTTAACATTGTCAAAATGTTCCCTGTTGTTGTTTTTTATCAAATACGTCACAATGCCGGTAGTATGGACACAAATTCTACCAGTACCATTGCTGTACTGCAAACACTGGTTAAATACCACCAGTGAGAATTTCAGCAAGTAAGGAAGATTGGATCTCTACAGTATCTCACTTGCAGGTGCCTGACAACATTGGTGAGCTACCAGTACGGCAGTTTGGAGTCGGATGTGATCACCATCTTGGAGAATCGTGCCCGGTCAGCAGATATTCTCATAAACAACTACTATGACTTGCTCTATGCCTTCCACATCAGCAAACACAATTATAAGAAAGGTAACTCTTCAAGTACTTTGTGACTATAAATTATATCTTGGTGTATGTGTGCATGTTTGTGCCTGGTGACTGTGAAGGATAACTTGTTGTGTGCACGTTTGTGCCTGGTGACTGTGAAGGATAACTTGGTGTGTGCACGTTTGTGCCTGGTGACTGTGAAGGATAACTTGGTGTGTGCATGTTTGTGCCTGGTGACTGTGAAGGATAACTTGGTGTGTGCACGTTTGTGCCTGGTGACTGTGAAGGATAGCTTGGTGTGTGCACGTTTGTGCCTGGTGACTGTGAAGGATAACTTGGTGTGTGCACGTTTGTGCCTGGTGACTGTGAAGGATAACTTGGTGTGTGCATGTTTGTGCCTGGTGACTGTGAAAGATAACTTGGTGTGTGCACGTTTGTGCCTGGTGACTGTGAAGGATAACTTGGTGTGTGCACGTTTGTGCCTGGTGACTGTCAAGACTGTCCGATACTTGTTGCTCAGGACCTCAAGACAGTGTTATGAACTTGAAGTTCTGCCGTGGTTTTAGTGTTGTTAATTGCTGTTTTCAGGGTCTTCAAAGCAATAAGTATATAGCAGTTATTAAAATACTTTAGTGCTCTCCACGAACAGGACCAAAACTTGCTTGAAGTGGCATCACCGTTTCGGCGATTGAGCGGCAACACAGAAAAAATGTATACTATTTTCACTGTGCTGCCCTTAATTTTATATGTACATATTTCATTTTTGTACCAATGTGTTCGCAATAGAATGTTCTAGAAGAACATATGTATAAAATGTCACACAAGGATGCGTTAGATTGGCACCAAATAAAGAAACTTCGTCGTGATTACACTTGTCGTGTCAACAATACAATAGTTTTACCACGAAGATACAAGACAAAGCCGTTCTCCCAAATAGGCTATGTGGCTATTAGAGAAAACGTAAATTTTATGGCAAACATGTTCATACTATCCCCAAGGCGATCGGATAAGAATTGATTTTATAGAAATATTTGTTTGTCAGACATAAAAATATGTCACCTGCAGTTTTCAAGTGACACCCGGCGACACAATGTTGTGTCCGCCGGGAGGAAAGTGTTAAATTAATACTGAATTGTCACCATACCTTCTCGGTTTTGAGACCTGCACCACCTGAAACTTTGATTTTTTTAAATGAAAATGTGATTTGTAACATCTTTGTCCAAACTTAATTTATATTTTTTTGCAAACTTATAGCTGTAGAGTGCACTTGGAATGTTATGCAACAATTTTTTTTTTTTTCAGCTGCGGTGGTGTGATGTACGAGTGTGCTCTGCGACTCAATATTGAAGGTGTAGGGGAAAAGGGTCTTCGACAGCAGGCCAAATGTTATCTAGCGTGCCTCAACTGCTTACGACACATTCCACCTGAGCCATGCGTGGATACTTAAGCCTCTTCCCACCGACACATGATCAAATTGAAGATGAAAATGAAAGCCCGGTGACTGGTAAGTTTTTATGCTGGGGGAATGAATGTAATACTGTATTTAGATACCAGTGTTAATAAATATTGTTATGCAAGATATGGAGAAAATACATTACTTTATTTTGAATAACTTCTTCTTAAGTTTATTTCCCTGTAGAATTTAACATTTGTAATGATGTTAACTTGTGTTAATAGATGGCGTGAGTCCTAAACGCAACAGTGACGGTGCATCAGTCGCTCCTCCAGTTTCTCGACGGCGTCCACAGTGAAGGTGCTCGAGCTGACGCACATAGAGCGAGAGTATGAGTGGTTCACACGCAGGCTGAAGATGGTCAAAACGCAACCAGATATTCCATCGTCAGGTGAGTTTCATGCTTTCTGGATATAAATTTGATAGTTTTTTGTTCAAGTTGAGCAAACACAACCAAATTCAATATGTTATTAGTGCTGATGATTCTGTGTGATGGATTTCTTATTCTGNGGTTTTGGGTTCGATCCCCGTGGAGGCGGAGACAAATGGGCAAAATATATCTTTCACCCTGTTGCCCCTGTTACCTAGTAGTAAATAGGTACCTAGAAGTTAGACAGTTGCTATGGGCTGCTTCCCAGGGGGTGTGTAACAAAAAGGAGGCCTGGTAGAGGACCGGGCTGCAGGGATGCCAAGCACCGAAATCATCTCAAGATAACCATCCTCTAAAAAAAAAAAAAAAAAAAAAAAAGTTTGGCATTACTGTACAGCAGAATTTTTCCATATTTCTGGGGGAGAGCCAATCTGATATTTTGTTGAAGCTCTTGGTTAATAGATAATAAAGTATTTTGTATTATAAAGTAAAGTAGCCCCTTTAACAGCCATGGTTACATGTTGTTACATCAGGGATCTTTAACTTGCTCCTCAATGACTAGTATGCTGCCCAGCATTGTCCTGTCATTCCCCTCTTATGGTTTTCTCTTTGGTTTAGTTTTGTAAGCTTGCTGAAATCTTGTGTAGAGTTACAGATACCGCCGCCACCACCACTTTCCCCGAGAATGATCTCTCGTCTCCTCAGCCTGACACCGCCGCCTCCTCTTTTCCTGAGAATGATCTCTCGTCTCCTCGGCCTTACACTACCACCACCTCTCTGAGTATGATTCCATGTCTCCTCAGCCTGATTATTGATCTTTTACCATTATTTACGGCCTTGTGAAGGCTGTACAATGGCTTTGTCTGGTTGTTCATTTTGCTGATGTGATTTTTAAAGTTGCTTCTTTCATTTGTTATACTCCTTTCTGTCTCACTTTAATGCATCCCTGTTGTCCTCCGTGATCAGATATGTAATTTGTTTTCTAGTCCTATCTCTTTCTTCCATGGCATTGCCATGCAAATCTTACATGCTTGAACCAAGGGTTACTCAATTTGATGGCTTGCAAAAAATCCTTGTTGCAGTAAAAATGATGGTAGGCCTATAGAGGATATGATGATGCTTGGCACCAGCAAGTATCTATTAGTCACCAGGGAAGCCTGTCCTTCTGCTAGGCTGAGATAGTACAATTCTTAAAAATGGCCAAAGGTAAAGGAAAATGTGTGTATAATATTTTTAATTTGTTCAAGGTATGAAGTAAATTGAAGCTGTGTCCATTATTTAATGTTTACCACATTGCAGGCAACTAGAAGTAAACCACAGTCAATCCTGAGGGACCTGACATTCCAGACTCTGAAAGAGTACCACAACCTCCACATCTTGAACAGTACTGCAGCAGGTGAGGGACTACTAGTTATCGGGGTGCTCTTGCTCGCTTTAGTGTTGTGACGTTCAAAACTGAAGGTGCCTGATAAGTATAGCTTCGCTGTAACTCTCTAATTTAGTTTGAAATAGGATACCTATATGAAATTTGTCCTCTCAAAGAATATGCAGTTCTTGATAGATTAAAGATCACAGGTGTCAGAAATATAAGGTAGGTTGTCCATCTATTAGGATGGCTGTGCTGTGGAAGAGGACAGTAATGTACAGTATTCTTTTCTTGGCTTGGTGAAAGATATGGCAGCTGAGAATCTACTGCAGTGCATGTATTATAGGGAGCACATCTACAAATTATTGAAAGCAGGGAGAAGAAAGAGAGGAAGACTAAGCTATGTAGTATTCACTCGGTATGAGGACCTCTGGTTTAGAGTTTGGTTGGTGTGGAAAGTGGTGACTTGAGGCTTGCTGAGTCTGGCACTATTTAAACTGGAAGCTGCTGTTAGGTTTATTCTGGCATCGGCACCCCTCAAACGGCATAGTCTGTAAGCCGGTAAACGGCCACTGACCTTGATCATCAGAGAGTCGTAAATTAAGTCTCAAATATTCAAATACAATTTAATGAATTGGATTAAAAATTCAGAAAATATTAGGAAACGATTAAGAAAAATTCTTTATCTGTGCGTCGTTTACTTGGAATGCAATACTGGAATGATGCTTTGCATACTGCATACAGCCTTCAGCCATTTCTGTGGGGAAGAAGGCTGCACAGCTTTTCAGGTAGAGGCAAGTGAATCCATTGTTGTTTTTTCTCAAGTACTGTTCAATACACAGGTTACTACATGTACAGTGCTATACTGTAGGAGTTTTTTTTTATTATATATGAAGCTATTGTGTTTTATTGCTAATTAAAATCCTCTACACACACATTCCTATAGCGTTATACATATGCTATAGGAATGTGTATAGAGGATTTTAGTTAAATTAAAAAAAAATGGTTCAAACAACACAGGCATTATTACTAAGGGATATAATATTGTCAATACATACTTTTTGTCTTTTTCCATTTTTATTGCATTTCTAATAAGAAAAAGCGTGCACTTTCCCATGTATGCCATGTAATATTCATTAAAAATATTGTTTAGATAGCAAAGAAATTGAATCATGTAACATGAATAACTATATTGTGCAAGACTTGTTCAAAGTATGTCAAATATCATAACTACAGCAGCTGGTACAGTATTGACAGTCTACAGTACTCTCATCTTTGTAGAAAAAAAAAATGGTTCTGAATATTGCACTTTGCACTCCTTGTGTTTCAGTAGGCGAAGGTTTACCGCACACAGCAGGGACACATCTTAAGAAGGGCGGAGATGCAGTGTTTGTGTTGGGCCAGACCGGTGGTACGTTGCTGGTCGTCAAGATGGTTGACTCGCCATTTTCGGTGTTCACTGAAATCGTCAAAAATGCTTCTCTAATGAACAGACTGTTTACTGGCTTTGTTCCAGGGAGGTTCAGGTTAGTGAGGCGTATGTGTACAGGTATTGCATATTGATCTCGGTTTGTTATTGTCTTGCTCTACCGTGTGTGGATGAACTGTGCTGCTGCTAGGACTTTAAAATTTCTCTCTTCATAAAGTGTAAGAATATTTTGTAAGTGCTTATGAACTGTTAGCAGATTTTATGCATTTATTTAAAAAAAAAATAGGCTAATGGAAGCTTTTTGTTTTGAATATTTTTATCAAATGCTGAGGCAGAAAATTTTAGGTAGGGGTAAGGGACTTTGGGGAAGTTAAAGTTTAGGAACCCCTCAACAAAGGGTTTGTGTGTGTTGATGTTACTGTTAAGGGAGTTTCTTGTTTGCTTAATGAATTATTCTGATAGCAAGGGAAGTTGGCAGTGGTGTAGTAATATGGCTGGAGATCGCTGGTGTTATGACAATACAAGTCGACAACGGTGGCTTTTTCCTAGGATAACCGAGGTGTGTGACCTTGTTGTGAGGGTTCTGTCGGACTGTCATCTTCATTGTTAACTATGCTACTTCATCTTTGTTAGGTATTGTAGTGTTTATCCTCTGGTTATGTAGAGAGGTTCCTGGACTTTGTAGTTATAGTGGCGTTTCACTGTATGTTGTTGTTGTTTAAGATTTGCTACCTGGAACAAAAAGTTCCAATTAGCACGGGCTATGGCGAGCCTGTATATAATTCATTGTATGGATGTACATTACCTACGTTCTATTGAGCTGATTTTTTTTAGAAAAAGTGGAAGCAATTATTCAGGGTCATGAACAATTGGTGTGTTCTTATTGTCATTTTAAGGGACATTTTGGTGTAATGGGAAAAGCCATATTTTGGATTCTAATTTCTGTATACTCGACTGTTTTAAGGGTAAACGAGGTGATTGTGTTTTCTAGCTTTGGTCTGATGATCGTCTTGCAGAAGTATAGTATTCATGGGAGCCAGTCGGCCGAGCGGACAGCATGCTGGACTTGTGATCCTGTGGTCCCGGGTTCGATCCCAGGCGCCGGCGAGAAACAATGGGCAGAGTTTCTTTCACCCTATGCCCCTGTTACCTAGCAGTAAAATAGGTACCTGGGTGTTAGTCAGCTGTCACGGGCTGCTTCCTGGGGGTGGAGGCCTGGTCGAGGACCGGGCCGCAGGGACACTAAAAGCCCCAAAATCATCTCAAGATAACCTCAAGATAACCAAGATAGCTTTCTGTGTATTGATGCTAACATGAATGTGATCAGATGGGCTAGGTTACTTTTGGCCATCCTTACTTTCACACATATTAGGTAGAGTTTATCACCCTTGCTATTTATTACATATGCCATTATTGGTACTGTTTTGATTGCAATGAACTGCCCTCTTTTTATCCCCCCATCTTTATCTATCATATGTGTAACAATCTATTGTGCTGATTTGGATTTTGTCAGGGCTAGTGGTGATTATCCCTTTGTTCCACATGGCTGTTAATACTATTTTTTCGTTTGCTTGAGATGTATTTAGTAGTTTAAGGGTTTGATTTTGCTATGACATGGATTATGTTGGTAATGACCGGGCCGCGGGGACACTAAAAAGCCCCAAAATCATCTCAAGATAACCTCAAGATAACACTGTGACAATGGTATCATTGTATAGTAGTTGTGGAATGTTGCTTATGAAGATATGAAAGTACAATGAATATAAGAGCTTTGTAGCACCTTGGATGCTAGGTTGAATGCATAGCTATATTTAATTCTTTAATATTTCACCATTCGTGTATTTAATAGCAAATACATTTCTGAAACTGGAAAGTAGCATAGGCTCCTCCCACAATGACCTTTATGTGGTCCCCTGGTAATGTTCAAGTATCCAGAACTGCTCCTAGATCTCTCTTCTTTGTCAGAGTTCTTTAACCCTTAGGCAGTGGTTATCGTCATTTGTTGATTCATGGGGGTAATGTGGTCATCGTCATATGACGATTTGAACAATTACTGTCTGGATTTTACATGTATGATGCAAATATGGATATAATGGCTCTCTGTGGATGTAATGTAGTTTACCTTGACCCCATGACAAAATCTTGCTACCATTTCACGGTTATGTGTACTGTGCTAAGAGGAGCCTGCCATCATATTTATTTGCCGAGTTGTATTCACCTAGTTGTGCTTGCGAGGGTTGAGCTCTGCTCATTCGGCCCGCCTCTCAACTGTCAATTGATCAACTGTTGCTAACTAACTTTTTTCCCACACACACCCCAGGAAGCAGCTGTCTAACTCCCAGGTACCTATTTACTGCTAGGTAACAGGGGCATCAGGGTGAAAGTAACTGCCCATTGTTTCTCACTGGCGCCGGGAATCGAACCCGGGCCACAGGATTACATGTCCAGCGTGCTATCCACATAGCCACCGGCGCCCCTTGTGTAATTACCAAAGTGTAGTTACAGGATGAGAGCTACGCTCGTGGTGTCCCGTCTTCCCGGCACTCTGTCGTATAACACTTTGAAACTATCGACGATCTTAGCCTCCACCATCTTCTCACCTAACTTGTTTCAACCATCTACCACTCTGTTTGCAAAAGTGAATTATCTTATATTTCTTTGGCATCTGTGTTTAGTTAGTTTAAATCTGACCTCTTCTTCTTGAAGTTCCAGGTCTCTGGAAATCTTCTATATCAATTTTATCAGTTCCTGTTATTTTGTATGTAGTGATCATATCGCCTCCTTTTTTTGTCATCTAGTTTTGGCATATTTGTGCCACTTTGGAGGCTGAGGCCTTTCTTTCACTATACTCTCACCCATATGGTGCCAATTAGGCCATATGTCATCACCCAGAGTCCAACACCATTGCATATTATGTTCATATTCATTTTACTCTATGGTTGTAATGGAGTATACCAGGCAAACCAATCATCAATTGAAACATGTGTTATTGAGACAATTGTGTTGGGTGAATTATGCGAGTTATCGCGTTATTCAACACACTCGTGTAAATGAAGATAAGCGAGTGATAAACAATCTGTGAAACATCTGAGGATAACACAGGAAGCGTCAGCAGAATTGAAATTGAAATTGGTTTATTAATGTATAAATACACAAAAGGGATGAGGTAGTTGAAGCTATTCTCACCCCGTTGGGCACCGGGTGTTGACAGGCGCCAGACACATCACTACACACCCTTCCTGAGTGCCTCCACCCAGTGAAATAATAAATATTCACTTATTTTTATGTTTGATTACATTTTGCATACAAATTTATAATTCTTTAAAAATCTTTAAAAAATGAAAAATAATTGTATTTGTGCATAGGAAGGTATGACTGACACTGAAGGGTTAATGCCTTTCCACATAAATTTGTAGGTTGTGTGTGGCTTATTTTCTCCTATTCCACATTCATAACATGGCATTTATTCACAATGAATTCCATTTCCCAAGTTTCTCTGTACACTTACTTTGTCTAGGTCATCTTGAAGGGCATGCCAATGGTCTGTCTCTTATCTTCCCTAGTAGCATAGGCTCATCAGCAAACTTGTTCACGTAATTCTGTATTCCTTCTGGTAGATCATTTATATAAACTGACCAGTACTCATACAAGAACTGAACCCTGTGGCACTCTGCTAGTAACCCTTTTTCCAGTCTGATACACTTCCCTCATTCTTCTGGCAGTTAGAAAATGTTAGTTATTAAGGTTGATGGTGGAATGATTTACTAAATATGTATCCACAGCAGAGGTCTTGAGGGCTGCGAGACGGTGACAAGCCTCGTGATTAAAGGAACTAGCAGGAGATGTGCTGGCAGTGGGGGTGTGCCGTGATGGTAAAGTTCGGGCATGGTCATGCTCACGCCTCCAGTTGCGTTCTTGCACACGACACGCTCGAGAACACGGCTGAGGCTGGACGCAAGTTAAATCCTGGAGGTAAGTTTGAACACGATGATAAAGTATTGATTTAGAAGGATTGACTTAGTTGGACAATATTTTAATGGATGTATTACTAAAAAGACTTGCTGCAGCACAGTAATGCTCTCACATGTAGGGTGAGTATACCTGTAGTGATTGAATACTCCCCATCAATAATGAGTGATCATGGATACTTCCCATCAGTAATGGTAAATGCCCACAGTAATGAGTATAGTGATGTGGAAATATTGTGCTTGCTTCACATGTGAATATTCAAAGCCTGACAAGTGTTGTTGACTCTTCAGCCCAGCGGCACCAAATCCGCAGCTGTGGCAGGGAGAGGACACCATCCTGGGCGTCTTTCAACTTCAACGAGAAACATTTGCTATTGTTTACCAGCTACACTGAACCTTGGCAGATAACACTCAGGCCACATCAAGACCCTTACCACACGCAGGTGAGGGTTGACTATAGTATGTTTATACACCTACGTGCGTTACACTACTACTGGAGCGTGTTAAATGTGAATATTGCACGGTCCCCCCATGTGATGTGCACTGTTGTTGCTTTGTCAGTTATTTTTTTCCCCCCATCCATAATTGGGGAAGACTTGTACTGTTTTCCAATCATTGTGGTCACCATGTGGTGTGCTGTCTATGCCCATAATTGTGGAAGACATATAGGTATATAATCTGTTTTGCTATAATTTTTCATGCAAATTTGATATTGTAGCATCATTCGTGTCGTAAATCATGTAATTGACCCCCCACTGTTACCTTGCCAGAAGACTCATTTTGTTTAATCTGAATGTAGAATAAAGTAATTGGTCTGGCAGCGGTGTGACACTACATCTTGTCGTGGCCTCTGTAGAGCCGTCAAAAAAATCAAAACGTAGAATTTTAACAAATTTTATTTGTTTAAATTTTTAGGGTAATTTTAGGCTTTCCTGCGGGAGTCTGGCCAGGCTTTGGACATTATATGCATATATATCTGCAGGGAATTTAATTGTGAACACAATGATACCAAAAGCGAACGAAGTAGCACAGAATTAAAGGTGGAGAAAACTGAAACGAGTAT
>WNGS01167104.1:4913690-4944191 GCA_020271785.1 Procambarus virginalis | reverse complement strand
TATAATCTCTTCTCACAACCAGACCATCACCAGAGAAATCTTAACAAACAACACAGAAATCATTGATAGGTACAGCGATAGCAGGCGGCTCGACATCAGCGAGGCACTACACATCAAGAAGTCAACACCAGCAATCAACAGTCAATTAATGCCCAACTATATTCTACCCACTTCAATGCATCGTATTAATAAACGGAATTAAATCCAAAGTCATAAATAAACTAGCAGGTGAACTATGTCTTCCACTGTACCTCCTTTCCAGAAAATCGACCAAGGGATTGTTCTCCTAGATAAGAAATATAATAATTCTACGGTACCATAATTATATGGTAATATGCAAATGTTACTCTGTAAGGTGTGTGTGTACCCAGTGTGCAAGTTCAAATCCGCCTCGACATGGCTTCTACTGATTTCCTCATTGATACATAACGTTAATGAGAGTTCTTTGTGCATGTCACTCCAATTTAAACAAGAGACAGAAAGATCAGCAGGAAACTACCGTCCGATGAGCTAGGCCTTGCAAATATCTAGAATTTCATGGAGAGAATCCTATGAGAGGAAATCATTCACCAATTCACCGAGAACAATCTAGTAAAATCAGCATAATATATATTTTTTTATAGCCGTACTAGACAATGGAAGCGGCTCGCGAAGTGACGTACTGTCCCGTTTTTCTGTTTTGGGTCCTCTGGCTTAGTTTATAAGTTAGGTTGCAGGCGATGAGTCACAATAACGTGGCTGAAGTATGTTGACCAGACCACACACTAGAAGTTGAAGGGACGAGACGTTTCGGTCCGTCCTGGACCATTCACAAGCGACTTGAGAATGGTCCAGGACGGACCGAAACGTCTCGTCCCTTCAACTTCTAGTGTGTGGTCTGGTCAACAAGGTTAGGTTGGGTTATGTTAAGTTAGGTTAATGGTTTCATGACGTATTAAAACCTTTGGATAACTTGCTGCTCTCCTAACCTACCAGAGGATACAAAACTTGTTGCTTTGGGTCCATGTCATTTGCAGAATTAATTTTCATTTTTTTTGTTAAATTCCAATACGGCGATTTTTGGCCGTAATACATACGAGCGAAGACCGACATAATTTGTAAGAGGACGGTTTGTGTCCTTAACGGAAACCAATGATTGGAGAAATGTGAGGTTAAGTTAGGTTAGGTTAGGTTAGGTTAGGCTAGGCTAGGTTAGGCTAGGCTAGGTTTATGTCATACATGGAATGGTTGAAGGCCACAGGACTAACACTACAACCAGACATGACAGGGATGATATAGAAAAACCTTTTAAATACCTTACTGAACAATTTGAAGGCTGTTGATTCGGACAATTTCTTCAAAAGGTCAGATGTAACACAAACAAGGAGCAAGGGTTTCCAGCTCAACAAGCCACAATGTTGGACTGAGAACAGATGTATTTTCACCCACAGAGTGAAAAATTCTAGAGTTTCATTATCAATTGTATTCTAGAGTTTCTATTCTGTATTTTCAATTATACATTGTATGTACTAGCTCTATCTATAAACCTATCAATTGTTGTAAAAATCTCTTGTATGTTTGTACTTTACCTGAATAAACATTTATTTGTTTATTTATTTAAAAAGGGTTATAGGTTAGGGTTATAACCCCGTGGAACCGCCTACCCGCCGAAGCCGTAAATGCCAACTCTCAGTTGAATTTGAAAATTCAATTTGATATAATTATCAGGATAAATTAACTTTAACAAGTGGCCGGCATCCTGTCCTCGTCAAAGCCACTAGATAGATAGTGACCCTCAGGTAAATTCAGGTAAACTCTAGAATTTTGCCCGAAAAGGTATGCTTGCTAGTGGCTTTACAAGACTATAAAATCAACTTAATTTCCATGTTCTCTGTTAAATCCCGCAATATACCTTCTTGTATATAATTAAATAAATAAATAAATACCTAAATAAATAAAGAATTATACATAAGAACGAGTCATATAGTAGTCCCTTAAAAAAACATGTAAACTCGAAAATAAATGTAAACAATATTTTTTAAAAAACAAAAAATATATATTTAATCGGCAGTAAATTAGCACAGTTTATATAGACATAAATTAATGTTAGTATTAATGTAGGAGTGTTGGAGGAGGAGAAGTGTTGGAGGGGGAGTAGTGTTGGAGGGGCGGCAGTTATGAAGGGTGAAGGCAGCATGGCGGACCACCACCACCACCAGCTGGGCTTCAGGGAGGTCCTCCCCCACCAGGCAGCCCTCGTCCAGTGGAGGAATATCACCCTCGACACAGGTATAACCCCCCCCCCCCTGGCAGGCCCTCACACACCTGTGGTGTTCCCTGTGGCGAGGCAGGTGTGTACACCTCTCCCTCACACACCTGGTCTCGTACCCCATACCTGATGTCATGGCTAATATTAACACTTAATTCACATCCTATTCCCATCAATTATTACAAAAAAAATGCCCCCATACCCTCCTTACTGCTTGGTGAACAGGAGCATTAGGGTGATGGGGGGGTTAGAAAAGTGCCCAACCATTTCTGTCCTCGCCTGGGATTCCTAGGTTAGGTTAGGGTAGGTTAGGTTAGGTTAGGGTAGGTTAGGTTAGGGTAGGTTAGGTTAGGGTAGGTTAGGTTAGGTTAGGGTAGGTTAGGTTAGGGAAGGTTAGGTTAGGGTAGGTTAGGTTAGGTTAGGTTAGGTTAGGGTAGGTTAGGTTAGGGTAGGTTAGGTTAGGGAAGGTTAGGTTAGGGTAGGTTAGGTTAGGTTAGGGTTTTATTGTCCATTGGTATAACGAGTCCTGTGTCTAAAGATTCCTTGACTTGTCTAGACCCAATGGGCTCGATCCCTGTCTGTTGTATACCATACAATACCGTCTATGGTATGGTATAATTGGTATACCATACAATACCATCTACAGTATGGTACAATTGGTATACCATACAATACCATCTACAGTTTGGTACAATTGGTATACCATACAATACCATCTACAGTATGGTACAATTGGTATACCATACAATACCATCTACAGTATGGTATAATCGGTATACCATACAATACCATCTACAGTATGGTACAATTGGTATACCATACAATACCATCTACAGTATGGTACAATTGGTATACCATACAATACCATCTACAGTATGGTACAATTGGTATACCATACAATACCATCTACAGTATGGTACAATTGGTATACCATACAATACCATCTACAGTATGGTACAATTGGTATACCATACAATACCATCTACAGTATGGTACAATTGGTATACCATACAATACCATCTACAGTATGGTATAATTGGTATACCATACAATACCATCTACAGTATGGTACAATTGGTATACCATACAATACCATCTACAGTATGGTATAATTGGTATACCATACAATACCATCTACAGTATGGTACAATTGGTATACCATACAATACCATCTACAGTATGGTACAATTGGTATACCATACAATACCGTGTACGGTATGGTATAATCGGTATACCATACAATACCATCTGCAGTATGGTACAATTGGTATACCATACAATACCATCTACAGTATGGTACAATTGGTATACCATACAATACCGTCTACAGTATGGTATAATCGGTATACCATACAATACCATCTGCAGCCTCATGCCAAATTACAAGTTCAAAAACTATTTATAAATGGTTGCAAACTAACTCAATTATAACAGTACCAGTCATAATAATGGCATAACACAATCATAATTATATGCTCTATGATCTAGAGTTCAATTATAACATTCCTTTAATGTTAACTGCAATGTTCAGTGACAATCATTGGATATACGTAATTGGATATAATATGAGGTAGTTGTGGTATATTGCACAGTACTCGGCCATCTCGGGCAATGGGCATTTCATTCTTAATTATAATAAATGAAGTAAACTAAACATTCTGATTTAAAAAAAAAATGGATTTCACGATGCTTTGATTTCCCAAACTTCATGACAGAGTACAGTGGATCACAACAGTACATGGGCTGAAAATGGAGACGAGTTTTCTTTAGTTCGGGATATTTTCTGGCTACATCAGATATGCACGTACCCTGAACTGACTTGCGTGGGAATCGCAACACTTTATATAGCTGCACTTTTCTTGCTCTGGATTCTGGTAGAACTTTTTAGAATATTCAAGTTCTCTAGAATTTTTCATGAGCCTTGTATCACCTCTGGCCCCATTTGTCTATACAGTATACCTAGGTCATAAAAGTATTTGTGTACGTCTGGTACCATACTACTTGTGTAAAGGAGAAAATGTAGAAGTTTATCTCTCAGAATGTTTGGTAATATGTTTATTGTTTGTGATGTGTTTATATGTATGTATTAACACGATGTACTGAACGGGGTGAGAATAGCTTGAGCTACCTCATCCCTTTGTGTGTATTTTACCTCAATAAACTTATTTCAGTTTCAATTTCAAAACCCCAGGCCCACCTTGAGGTGGGTTGTGGTGCGTGTACCGGGTGCACGAAAGTGTTAATGACCGGATTCTCAATTACTGCTGGGTGAATGGGGGCAAACAGTTAAGAATTAGCAGCCAGTCAATCCACCCTAGCCAGGACTCGATCCAAGATGAAATCACTTGCAATGCGCAGAGCAGTTGTTACCACTGGACCACCAGGGACTGTGCTGTAGCTGTCTCTAACCCAGTAACAATAATAAAAATAACAGTTTTTGTAATATTTCTAATAATGAATTTTGTCTGTTGGACCAATATCACTTAGCGGACTGTACTACAGTACATCTGAGACACTCATTGCTATCCTACACTGTTGACAGATCATATCTATTCCTCTTTCATTCCACTTATTTACTTATAATGTTGCTTGGTGAATATTGCTTCTCTTGAGTGAATAAATATTTTTCTCTGCAGGAGCAGCACAGAGCACACTACAGGATATCAAAGTTCCTGAATATGGAGGAGGTTATTCCTTCAAGCCACTCTCACCCGTCACATGTAATCGCTATCTCTTTTGGTGAGTTCTTTGAGTTTCTGCCCGAAACGCTGCGCGTACTAGTGGCTTTACAAGATTGTAATTACCATATTATGTATCCTCACAATCCCAATGTACCTTCTTGTATATGCATAAATAAATAAAAATAAATAAAGTTGACAATAAATTTACAAGTGGAGTTGACTTGACATGTACTGTATTTATGAGAGGTGTAACAATCCTTGTATACCTTTGTTAGTCTAGTTTAGGGAAGGTTGGTAGGTTGATAATGTGAGTTGTACTGTATGTGTGTTTTTACTCTTATTAATTTTATATTAATCTAGCCAGTAGCATTGGTTTCTATACAAAAATGTGATTTAAAAGAATTTAATTTCATTAGAGGTGAGAGCTATATACATAATATACTGTATGCTTTTGTAATCCACAAGTAATGAGTGAGTATTAGCTAGTGAATCAAACACTACAATACTTAACATGTACTACTTGTAACTTACAGTAGTCTGCAAAGGAAATATTTAATGACTTTTAATTTGAAGATACAAACTGCGATAACCTGTAATGTGAGAGAAAATGTTGTTGCAGGCGCGTATGTCACGATGTTGTGGAGCTGTGGGAGGAGAGCCTCGATCATGACTTCACACACAACCATGTTCAGCTCAGGTATTGTGCAAGTCTAGTGACACAAACTTGTGTGCATTGTTATGTCTAAACCCACGTTTTATCTTTTAATCAAACTTTTTCCAGCCTCTCTGCACGAGTGCATCCTTGGACCATGAAAGTGAGAAGTTTTGTTTTGATGTTTGCCAGTACGTTATGGACCATGCATTCTGCGAAGCTCATCATAGCACAAATGGTCCACAAATATTTCAGTTTAGGGTGGCACTTTGTGGCATTTACACAGCTAGTCTCATATTTCAGTTAAAAGCATGGTTTAGGCATTACTCCCACCCATAGTGGGAGTAATGCCTAGACAATCGGCAATATGTCAGGTTCTGGGTCTAACTACCACTCTTGTCTAGAGGTTGTGTAAGGTCTTTTGGGCTTTGGGTCAACATTACAACCATGCTCCTCTTCAAAAATTACGTCTTGAATTTCATCCTCTGAAGCTAGAAGTGTATGAGTCAGCCATGATTGCTCACTGGAAACTGAGCCTACTGGCGGCTGTGGTTGCAACCACGCTACCCCAAACTAAAATTTACTACAGCAAGACTACCTAAAATGATGATAAAGGAGTCTGGCCGTCTCGTGAATGATGCAACCACAGAACGGGACAAAACCTGTACGTTTATACCGTGGAGACAGATGGCTTGGAAATTGGATGCGAGTTTCATTTTCTTATTACTAAAACAGTTGTCAGTGTTTGTTGCATTTTTATTTGGTATTGCTCAGCATAATAATGTTGTATGCAAGTGAAAATATACAACTCAGCCTAGAAGTTGGACATTTATTGATTTCATTATTTTTTAAGGCGAGCTCTGGGTTTCGCGTGCCAGACAACAGTTGTTTGTAGGCCAAGGGTTGCCCCCCTGGGTCTGTGGGGCCTTATGTATCTTCTCAAGACCAGCATAGAAACTAGCTGCAAGCTATTAAAGGAGGAGAGGGCCCCCCCCCCCTCCCAGAAATGATTAGATTCAGAATTTTTGCATATCTTGAGTGACTGTCCCAATTTTAGGGGTTGCACTTGTTAGTCAACTTGGGGAATCTGTCTTGTCTTTTAATTTGGCTAATATTTTGTTTCATTATATTTCCTTTAAAAAGAATTTGCTTCTCGGTTAGGTCAAGTGGCAGTAAAAATTACGGTATGTTGGCATTTTCATTAAAAAAATCCTTTTGAGATATTACTTCCTAAGGCAAATAAAAAATGTTTACATTTCCAGATTTGCTGACACACCTGTGCTGGAAGGGCTGAGTGTTCACGAGACTCGTCAGTATGTTTATATTCTGTTGGCAACCGTGTCCTCTGTTCATCGTATTCGGCTCCCTCACCCACAGGCTGCACAGGTTCGTAGTTACCCTTTGTGAGAGAGACGTATTAGCATACTGTATTTGTGAACTGGGTTTGATATAGGTTGATGTGACTAGATTCTATACATTGGTTATCAAGTATCATTTCCTATACTTTGCACGAAATACATACAAGATTGGTCTGTAATTTAGAGCAGGGCGTCAGACAGCTGGGTGGACAGTGCTCCGGATTCGTAGTCCTGAGGTTTTGGGTTCGATCCCCGGTGGAGGCGGAGACAAATGGGCAAAATATATCTTTCACCCTGTTGCCCCTGTTACCTAGTAGTAAATAGGTACCTAGAAGTTAGACAGTTGCTATGGGCTGCTTCCCAGGGGGTGTGTAACAAAAAGGAGGCCTGGTAGAGGACCGGGCTGCAGGGATGCCAAGCACCGAAATCATCTCGAGATAACCATCCTCTAAAAAAAAAAAAAAAAAAAAAAAAGTTTGGCATTACTGTACAGCAGAATTTTTCCATATTTCTGGGGGAGAGCCAATCTGATGTTTTGTTGAAGCTCTTGGTTAATAGATAATAAAGTATTTTGTATTATAAAGTAAAGTAGCCCCTTTAACAGCCATGGTTACATGTTGTTACATCAGGGAGCTTTAACTTGCTCCTCAATGACTAGTATGCTGCCCAGCATTGTCCTGTCATTCCCCTCTTATGGTTTTCTCTTTGGTTTAGTTTTGTAAGCTTGCTGAAATCTCGTGTAGAGTTACAGATACCGCCGCCACCACCACTTTCCCCGAGAATGATCTCTCGTCTCCTCAGCCTGACACCGCCACCTCCTCTTTTCCTGAGAATGATCTCTCGTCTCCTCGGCCTTACACTACCACCACCTCTCTGAGTTTGATTCCATGTCTCCTCGGCCTGATTATGATCTTTTACCATTATTTACGGCCTTGTGAAGGCTGTACAATGGCTTTGTCTGGTTGTTCATTTTGCTGATGTGATTTTTAAAGTTGCTTCTTTCATTTGTTATACTCCTTTCTGTCTCACTTTAATGCATCCCTGTTGTCCTCCGTGATCAGATATGTAATTTGTTTTCTAGTCCTATCTCTTTCTTCCATGGCATTGCCATGCAAATCTTACATGCTTGAACCAAGGGTTACTCAATTTGATGGCTTGCAAAAAATCCTTGTTGCAGTAAAAATGATGGTAGGCCTATAGAGGATATGATGATGCTTGGCACCAGCAAGTATCTATTAGTCACCAGGGAAGCCTGTCCTTCTGCTAGGCTGAGATAGTACAATTCTTAAAATGGCCAAAGGTAAAGGAAAATGTGTGTATAATATTTTTAATTTGTTCAAGGTATGAAGTAAATTGAAGCTGTGTCCATTATTTAATGTTTACCACATTGCAGGCAACTAGAAGTAAACCACAGTCAATCCTGAGGGACCTGACATTCCAGACTCTGAAAGAGTACCACAACCTCCACATCTTGAACAGTACTGCAGCAGGTGAGGGACTACTAGTTATCGGGGTGCTCTTGCTCGCTTTAGTGTTGTGACGTTCAAAACTGAAGGTGCCTGATAAGTATAGCTTCGCTGTAACTCTCTAATTTGGTTTGAAATAGGATGCCTATATGAAATTTGTCCTCTCAAAGAATATGCAGTTCTTGATAGATTAAAGATCACAGGTGTCCTAAATATAAGGTAGGTTGTCCATCTATTAGGATGGCTGTGCTGTGGAAGAGGACAGTAATGTACAGTATTCTTTTCTTGGCTTGGTGAAAGATACGGCAGCTGAGAATCTACTGCAGTGCATGTATTATAGGGAGCACATCTACAAATTATTGAAAGCAGGGAGAAGAAAGAGAGGAAGACTAAGCTATGTAGTATTCACTCGGTATGAGGACCTCTGGTTTAGAGTTTGGTTGGTGTGGAAAGTGGTGACTTGAGGCTTGCCGAGTCTGGCACTAGCTAAACTGGAGGCTGCTGTTAGGTATATTCTGGCATCGGCACACCTCAAACGGCCTAGTCTGGGAGCCGGTAAACGGCCACTGACCTTGATCATCAGAGTCGTAAATTAAGTCTCAAATATTAAAATACAATTTAATGAATTAGATTAAAAATTCAGAAAATATTAGGAAACGATTAAGACAAATTCTTTATCAATTAATTGTCTGTGCATCGTTTACTTGGAACAATACTGGAATGATGCTTTGCATACTGCATACTGCATACAGCCTTCAGCCATTTCTGTGGGCAAGAAGGCTGCACAGCTTTTCAGGTAGAGGCAAGTGAATCCATTGTTGTTTTTTCTCAAGTACTGTTCAATACAGAGGTTACTACATGTACAGCGCTATACTGTAGGAGTTTTTTTTATTATATATGAAGCTATTGTGTTTTATTGCTAATTAAAATCCTCTACACACACACACATTCCTATAGCGTTATACATATGCTATAGGAATGTGTATAGAGGATTTTAGTTAAATTAAAAATGGTTCAAATAACACAGGCATTATTACTAAGGGATATAATATTGTCAATACATCTTTTTGTCTTTCTCCATTTTTATTGCATTTCTAATAAGAAAAAGCATTCATGTTCCCATGTATGCCAAGTAATATTCATTACAAATATTGTTTAGATAGCAAAGAAATTGAATCATGTAACATGAATAACTATATTGTGCAAGACTTGTTCAAAGTATGTCAAATATCATAACTACAGCAGCTGGTACAGTATTGACAGTCTACAGTACTCTCATCTTTGTAGAAAAAAAATGGTTCTGAATATTGCACTTTGCACTCCTTGTGTTTCAGTAGGCGAAGGTTTACCGCACACAGCAGGGACACATCTTAAGAAGGGCGGAGATGCAGTGTTTGTGTTGGGCCAGACCGGTGGTACGTTGCTGGTCGTCAAGATGGTTGACTCGCCATTTTCGGTGTTCACTGAAATCGTCAAAAATGCTTCTCTAATGAACAGACTGTTTACTGGCTTTGTTCCAGGGAGGTTCAGGTTAGTGAGGCGTATGTGTACAGGTATTGCATATTGATCTCGGTTTGTTATTGTCTTGCTCTACCGTGTGTGGATGAACTGTGCTGCTACTAGGACTTTAAAATTCTCTCTTCATAAAGTGTAAGAATATTTTGTTAGTGCTTATGAACTGTTAGCAGATTTTATGCATTTATTTAAAAAAAAAATAGGCTAATGGAAGCTTTTTGTTTTGAATATTTTTATCAAATGCTGAGGCAGAAAATTTTAGGTAGGGGTAAGGGACTTTGGGGAAGTTAAAGTTTAGGAACCCCTCAACAAAGGTTTGTGTGTGTTGATGTTACTGTTAAGGGAGTTTCTTGTTTGCTTAATGAATTATTCTGATAGCAAGGGAAGTTGGCAGTGGTGTAGTAATATGGCTGGAGACCGCTGGTGTTATGACAATACAAGTCGACAACGGTGGCTTTTTCCTAGGATAACCGAGGTGTGTGACCTTGTTGTGAGGGTTCTGTCGGACTGTCATCTTCATTGTTAACTATGCTACTTCGTCTTTGTTAGGTATTGTAGTGTTTATCCTCTGGTTGTGTAGAGAGGTTCCTGGACTTTGTAGTTATAGTGGCGTTTCACTGTATGTTGTTGTTTAAGATTTGCTACCTGGAACAAAAGGTTCCAAGTAGCACGGGCTATGGCGAGCCGTAGATAATTCACTGTATGGATGTACATTACCTTCGTTCTATTGAGCTGATTTTTTTGAGAAAAAGTGGAAGCAATTATTCAGGGTCATGAACGATTGGTGTGTTCTTATTGTCATTTTATGGACATTTTGGTGTAATGGGAAAAGCCATATTTTGGATTCTAATTTCTGTATACTCGACTGTTTTAAGGGTAAATGAGGTGATTGTGTATTCTAGCTTTGGTCTGATGATCGTCTTGCAGAAGTATAGTATTCAAGGGAGCCGGTCGGCCGAGCGGACAGCATGCTGGACTTGTGATCCTGTGGTCCCGGGTTCGATCCCAGGCGCCGGCGAGAAACAATGGGCAGAGTTTCTTTCACCCTATGCCCCTGTTAGCTAGCAGTAAAATAGGTACCTGGGTGTTAGTCAGCTGTCACGGGCTGCTTCCTGGGGGTGGAGGCCTGGTCGAGGACCGGGCCGCGGGACACTAAAAGCCCCGAAATCATCTCAAGATAACCAAGATAGCTTTCTGTGTATTGATGCTAACATGAATGTGATCAGATGGGCTAGGTTACTTTTGGCCATCCTTACTTTCTCGCATATTAGATAGAGTTTATCACCCTTGCTATTTATTACATATGCCATTATTGGTACTGTTTTGATTGCAATGAACTGCCCTCTTTTTTATCCCCCCCCCATCTTTATCTATCATATGTGTAACAATCTATTGTGCTGATTTGGATTTTGTCAGGGCTAGTGGTATTCTCTAATATCCTCTTCATTTGACTGACATCGTTTCTTAGCTGGTGGTGGTGACATTCTGTACAATCTGTAAAGGGCATGAAATTAAAATAAGTAATATATTGATATGCATGGAAGAGAAGGAAGATCAAAAGTAAGTCAAAATAGTATATGATGAGTAACTCCAATGAATAGCAATGATAACGGATTGTGTTGTCGTTGTGAAGTGCAGTGACGAGAAATGAATTAGCCAACTTCTACTGAAATGCGAGTATTTAAAGAATTATTTATTTCTTGTTAATATTATAGCACACACAAACTTTGTAGTAAAGTATACGTACGTTTATTCTAATACCAATCAATAAGTTTAATAAGCCAATGTTTGAGGTAAGCGTGACGAGACAATGAACATAATAAAAATCTTCAGAGGATTTTTTTTTTCTTTTATGAAAATTAGAGGGTTTTCTTTATTTTACATAATTCCAGAATGCTCTTGCGTGCCAGAGAAAGTCATCAGGGTGCCAAGTTTGGCACGCATGCCAGAGGTTGCCCACCCCTGTCATCTTGAAGGGCATGCCAATGGTCTGTCTCTTATCTTCCCTAGTAGCGTAGGCTCATCAGCAAACTTGTTCATGTAATTCTGTATTCCTTCTGGTAGATCATTTATATAAACTGACCAGTACTCATACAAGAACTGAACCCTGTGGCACTCTGCTAGTAACCCTTTTCCAGTCTGATACACTGCCCTCATTCTTCTGGCAGTTAGAAAATGGTAGTTATGGTTGGAATGATTTACTAAATATTGTATCCACAGCAGAGGTCTTGAGGGCTGCGAGACGGTGACAAGCCTCGTGATAAAGGAACTAGCAGGAGATGTGCTGGCAGTGGGGTGTGCCGTGATGGTAAAGTTCGGGCATGGTCATGCTCACGCCTCCAGTGCGTTCTTGCACACGACACGCTCGAGAACACGGCTGAGGCTGGACGCAAGTTAAATCCTGGAGGTAAGTTTGAACACGATGATAAAGTATTGATTTAGAAGGATTTGACTTAGTTGGACAATACTTTTAATGGATGTATTACTAAAAAGACTTGCTGCAGCACAGTAATGCTCTCAAATGTAGGGCGAGTATAGTGATTGAATACTCCCCATCAATAATGAGTGATCATGAATACTTCCCATCAGTAATGGTACATAGCCCATCAGTAATGATGTACAGAGATGTGGAAAGATTGTGCTTGCTTCACATGTGAATATTCAAAGCCTGACAAGTGTTGTTGACTTCTTCAGCCCAGCGGCACCAAATCCGCAGCTGTGGGCAGGGAGAGGACACCATCCTGGGCGTCTTCCTCAACTTCACCGAGAAACATTTGCTCATTGTTTACCAGCCTACACTGAACCTTGGTCAGATAACACTCAGCCACATCAAGACCCTTTACCCACCGCAGGTGAGGGGAGACTACAGTATTGTATATATAGACCTACGTGCGTTACACTACTACTGGAGCGTGTTAAAATGCTGAATATTTGCACAGTCCCCCCATGTGATGTGCACTGTTGTTGCTTTGTCAGTTATTTTTTCCCCCCATCCATAATTGAGGGAAGATGTAGTACTGTTTTCCAATCATTGTGGTCAACCATGTGGTGTGCTGTCTTGCCCATAATTGAGGGAGATGTAGTACTGTTTTCCAATCATTGTGGTCAACCTTGTGGTGTGCTGTCTTGCCCATAATTGTTGGAAGACATATACGGTATATATATACTGTTTTGCCTATAATTTGTTCATGCAAAATTTGATATTGTAGCATCATTAGTGTCGTAAATCATGTAATTGACCCCCACTGTTACCTTGCCAGAAGACTCATTTTGTTTAATCTGAATGTAGAATAAAGTAATTGGGTTGGGCAGCAGTGTGACACTCCATCTTGTCGTGGCCTCTGTAGAGCCGTCAAAAAAATCAAAACGTAGAATGTTTAAACAATATTTAACTGGCCAGTATAGGTCGTAAAATTTGTAACTAGCAAAGATAAACTGAAAATTCCATTCACCTGGGCTGCATGGGTCTCGAACCGTGGACACCATGAGTGTGAGGCCGAAGCTCTATTGACTGGGCTATGAGGAGTCCTAAGAAGGAAAGTTTCCAGAAGCAGCATCCTGTTGCCAGACTGAATTGAAAAACTGAAAATTTTACAATTCTTTGTGTACAGTTTTTCTAGTTATTAATTGATTTTGTCACTAAAATTCAGAATTACAAAATGTCTACTAAGTTACTTAGTAACCACTTATTCTATCAAGTGCCTGATAAGTATCGACGGAACTGTCATTCATTTTAAATTATTTTTATCTTTAAAGTACTGTTACCATGACAATTGCTAATCATAAATAAAATCCAGCCCATCAACCGTTAAGAGCTCAGTCCCCCAGGGTACTGTGCTTGCTCCAGTACTTTTTCTCATCCTCATATCGGACATAGACAAGAACACAACCTATAGCACTGTATCATCCTTTGCAGATGACACTAGGATCTTCATGAGAGTAGGCAACATAGAGGACACGGCAAACCTCCAGTCAGATGTAGATCAGGTCTTTCTATGGGCTACAGAAAATAATATGGTGTTTAACGAAGATAAGTTCCAGCTCATGCGCTATGGAAAAAATGAAAATATAAAAACGGAAACCACGTACAAAATTCAGACAAATCATAACATAGCACGAAAAGGCAATGTAAAGGATTTGGGTGTACTCATGTCGGAAGACCTTACCTTTAAAGAACACAATAAAGTGGCCGTCACAACTGCATGGAAAATGACAGGTTGGATAACAAGAACTTTTCACACTAGAGATGCTATACCGATGATGATATTTTTCAAAACGCTGGTGCTCTCTAGAGTGGAGTACTGCTGCACAATGACAGCCCCTTTCAAAGCTGGAGAAGTTGCTGACCTGAAGAGCGTGCAGAGATCCTTTACTGCTAGAATCCACTCGGTAAAACATCTAAACTATTGGGACTGACTAAAGAGCCTAAATCTGTACTCCCTTGAGCGCAGGTTGGAGAGATACATAATAATTTACACATGGAAAATATTAGAGGGGCTGGTCCCAAACCTGCACACAGAAATAACATCACATGAGACCAGAAGACATGGCAGGATGTGCAGAATACCCCCGTTGAAAAACAGAGGTGCAACTGGTACTCTGAGAGAGAACTCTATCAACATCAGGGGCCCGAGACTGTTCAACACGCTCCCGCTACACATAAGGGGCATAACTGGCAAACCCCTCACAGTGTTCAAGAGAGAACTGGATAAGCACCTCCAAAGGATACCTGATCAACCAGGCTGTGACTCATACGTCAGGCTGCGAGCAGCCTGGTTGATCAGTCCAGCAACCAGGAGGCCTGGTCGATGACCGGGCCGCGGGGACGCTAAGCCCCGGAAGCACCTCAAGGTAACCTCAAGGTCAAGGTAATCATACTGAAAATGTAACTTTGAAATTTGATCTTGTCACAACTGTCACGTGAACTGGTCAATACTGCAACTTCTCGTTATCTTCTTATAATCGGTCTTAAAAAATTAACTGTCTTCCAAAAGAGTTTTTAAGGTTTGAAGAGTACAGTATATTTGAATTGTGTCAAGTGGAGACAGTTGAATTTTGTCATCGTACAGTTTATTCAGTTGGCTTACATAGCCAGGCCTATCACAGATCTTGTATGGTTTAACAAAGACTGATTCACCATATACAAGCTCCATGAAGTTTTTTTTTTTTTTTTTTTTTTTTTTTTTTTTTTTTTTTGAGTGCATTTAACTTAATGAATTGTACATTACAGTCCCAAGGATGCATCTTTTTCATTATTGTGATGATGGGGAGGGGGGGGGCTGTTATAGGCATGGAGTCACCTGGCATCAATAGTATGTTGATGCATCATACAATCATTGATAATAGCTGGAACATTATCGCTTGTTAATTTAAGACTTCCCTCGTGTGTGGATGACGGAGTGTTTGTATGACCTGTTCTTTTCTTGTAATTACCCAAGTGTAGTTACAGGATGAGAGCTACGCTCGTGGTGTCCCGTCTTCCCAGCACTCTTTGTCATATAACGCTTTGAAACTACTGACGGTCTTGGCCTCCACCACCTTCTCCCCTAACTTGTTCCAACCGTCTACCACTCTGTTTGCGAAAGTGAATTTTCTTATATTTCTTCGGCATCTGTGTTTAGCTAGTTTATATCTATGACCTCTTGTTCTTAAGGTTCCAGGTCTCAGGAAATCTTCCCTATCGATTTTATCAATTCCTGTTACTATTTTGTATGTAGTGATCATATCGCCTCTTTTTCTTCTGTCTTCTAGTTTTGGCATATTTAATGCCTCTAACCTCTCCTCGTAGCTCTTGCCCTTCAGTTCTGGGAGCCACTTGTGTGTTTCCAAATATGCACTGACAGGGATGTGTCATATTAAGGATATCAAGGTAATTATTATTTTGGGGGGATACCTTGAGGATACCTTGAGGTGCTTCCGGGGCTTATCGTCCCCGCGGCCCGGTCATCGACCAGGCCTCCTGGTTGCTGGACTGATCAACCAGGCTGTTGGACGCGGCTGCTCGCAGCCTGACGTATGAGTCACAGCCTGGTTGATCAGGTATCCTTTGGAGGTGCTTATCCAGTTCTCTCTTGAACACTGTGAGGGGTTTGCCAGTTATGTCCCTTATGTGTAGTGGAAGCGTGTTGAACAGTCTCGGGCCTCTGATGTTGATAGAGTTCTCTCTCAGAGTACCAATTGCACCTCTGCTTTTCAACGGGGGTATTCTGCACATCCTGCCATGTCTTCTGGTCTCATGTGATGTTATTTCTGTGTGCAGGTTTGGGACCAGCCCCTCTAATATTTTCCACGTGTAAATTATTATGTATCTCTCCCGCCTGCGCTCAAGGGAATACAGATTTAGGCTCTTTAGTCGGTCCCAATAGTTTAGATGTTTTACCGAGTGGATTCTAGCAGTAAAGGATCTCTGCACGCTCTCCAGGTCAGCAATTTCACCAGCAGTGAAAGGGGCTGTCATTGTGCAGCAGTACTCCACTCTAGAGAGCACAAGCGTTTTGAAAAGTGTCATCATCGGTATAGCATCTCTAGTGTGAAAAGTTCTTGTTATCCAACCTGTCATTTTTCTTGCAGTTGTGACGGCTACTTTATTGTGTTCTTTAAAGGTAAGGTCTTCCGACATGAGTACACCCAGATCCTTTACATTGCCTTTTCGTTCTATGTTATGATTTGCCTGAGTTTTGTACGTGGTTTCCGTTTTATATTTTCATTTTTTCCATAGCGCATGAGCTGGAACTTGTCTTCGTTAAACACCATATTATTTTCTGTAGCCCATAGAAAGACCTGATCTACATCTGACTGGAGGTTCGCCGTGTCCTCTATGTTGCCTACTCTCATGAAGATCCTAGTGTCATCTGCAAAGGATGATACAGTGCTATAGGTTGTGTTCTTGTCTATGTCCGATATGAGGATGAGAAAAAGTACTGGAGCAAGCACAGTACCCTGGGGGACTGAGCTCTTAACGGTTGACGGGTTGGATTTTATTTTGTTGACTATTACACATTGGGTTCTGTTGGTCAGGAAATTGTAGATCCATCTGCCTACTTTTCCGGTAATTCCTTTTGAGCGCATTTTATGGGCAATAACACCATGGTCACATTTATCAAAAGCTTTTGCGAAATCTGTGTAAATTACATCAGCGTTTGTTTGTCTTCCATAGCATCTAATGCCATATCATAGTGGTCCAGCAACTGCGACAGGCAAGAGCGCCCTGTTCTGAAACCATGTTGTCCGGGGTTATGGAGATGCTGTGATTCCATGTATTTTGTGATCTTACTTCTTAGCACTCTCTCNAAAACTCGGATAGAATGAACGTAATTTGAGTTGAGCAATCATCAGTGTTTTGCTCCACCTGGCAGCGTGGGCGACCTTGTTCAAGGGTGACCTTGTTCAAGGGTGACCTTGTTCAAGGGTGACCTTGTTCAAGGGTGACCTCGTTCAAGGGTGATCTCGTTCAAGGGTGACCTTGTTCAAGGGTGACCTTGTTCAAGGGTGACCTTGTTCAAGGGTGACCTTGTTCAAGGGTGACCTAGTTCAAGGGTGACCTTGTTCAAGGGTGACCTTGTTCAAGGGTGACCTCGTTCAAGGGTGACCTCGTTCAAGGGTGACCTTGTTCAAGGGTGACCTCGTTCAAGGGTGACCTTGTTCAAGGGTGACCTTGTTCAAGGGTGACCTTGTTCAAGGGTGACCTCGTTCAAGGGTGACCTCGTTCAAGGATGACCTCGTTCAAGGGTGACCTCGTTCAAGGGTGACCTTGTTCAAGGGTGACCTCGTTCAAGGGTGACCTCGTTCAAGGGTGACCTCGTTCAAGGGTGACCTCGTTCAAGGGTGACCTTGTTCAAGGTGACCTCGTTCAAGGGTGACCTCGTTCAAGGGTGACCTCGTTCAAGGGTGACCTCGTTCAAGGGTGACCTTGACCTACAGTGTGTTGTCAGAATGGTTGGATTTTATATAATAATAATAATATGTAATTCATTTTACTCACTCGTGTATAGTCCCCCGCCTGTATTATTAGCTTATTATTTTGGAATTATTCACTGAAATATTATCATTCACTAGTGTTATGATTGTACAGGTTGTGAATGGGACAGGTTGACAAGTTTAGTGGTTATCAGGGACCAAAGTTAGAAAAATATAGGCCCAATAAGTCCCCCTGAGCCAGACGGAACCTTTGCCAGGGTACTGAAGAATGTGAAGAAGAGCTAAGTGAGCTTAGTTTTACATATTTAATAAATCATTAGTCTAGCAAAGTAACGGAGTCGTGGAAGGTTGCTAACGTGGTGCTCATTTTTGTTTTAAATGTAATAGATCAACTACCTTCAACTATCGCCCAGTTAGCATTTATTGTTGGAAAATTGCTTGAATCGATAATCGCAAAAGTCAGTCGTTTACATTTTGACATGTATGAAGTTCCGAAAGATTCACAACATGACTTTACAAAAGGCCGCGCTGGTTTAACCAATTTTATCCCATTATTCTCCAGTATATTTCTCATAGTTGATAGCGAGAAGAATGTCGACATTCAGTACCTGGACTCTAGCAGGACCTTTGATGCTGTGCCTTAGGAAAGATGCATTAAAAAGATAAACGGGTGGGACTATACTAAGCTGGATAAGATTTAGTTACTTAAAACAGTTAGCATAACCGGAATTAACTCCGAATTTAAGGCTGTTGTAAGCGAGGAGCCCCTTAGGTTACATTCCCGGGACCCCTTTTGTTTATCATATATTTAACGTTACAATCTCTAGAGAGACGACGAGTCAGGGACATCAAAAGTACTTAGATGTGTAAAGAGGATATAAACAAATTTTGTTAATATCAACACAAAATATAACTCGAAATAATGGATATGAATTAATGAAGTGTAGATTCAGTAAAGGCCTGGGTAAATACTGGTTTAGAAGAAGGATAATTGTAGAACAAATTACTAGGTAACATAACAGATGTGGGCCCACTGGATTGTTTCAAACGTAGGTTAGACATATGTATATGTATGAGTTTGGGGGGATATAAATAGGAGGTGCCACCTATGGCCCAATAGGCCTTCTGGTATACTAACCCAAGTGTGGTCCTGTACTAACCCAAGTGTGGTCGTGTACTAACCCAAGTGTGGCCGTGTACTAACCCAAGTGTGGCCGTGTACTAACCCAAGTGTGGCCCTGTACTAACCCAAGTGTGGCCCTGTACTAACCCAAGTGTGGCCGTGTACTAACCCAAGTGTGGCCGTGTACTAACCCATGTGTGGCCGTGTACTAACCCATGTGTGGCCCTGTACTAACCCATGTGTGGCCCTGTACTAACCCAAGTGTGGCCCTGTACTAACCCAAGTGTGGCCGTGTACTAACCCAAGTGTGGTCCTGTACTAACCCAAGTGTGGCCGTGTACTAACCCAAGTGTGGCCGTGTACTAACCCATGTGTGGCCCTGTACTAACCCATGTGTGGCCCTGTACTAACCCAAGTGTGGTCCTGTACTAACCCAAGTGTGGCCGTGTACTAACCCAAGTGTGGCCGTGTACTAACCCAAGTGTGGCCGTGTACTAACCCAAGTGTGGCCGTGTACTAACCCAAGTGTGGCCCTGTACTAACCCAAGTGTGGCCCTGTACTAACCCAAGTGTGGCCGTGTACTAACCCAAGTGTGGCCGTGTACTAACCCATGTGTGGCCCTGTACTAACCCATGTGTGGCCCTGTACTAACCCAAGTGTGGCCGTGTACTAACCCATGTGTGGCCCTGTACTAACCCATGTGTGGCCCTGTACTAACCCAAGTGTGGCCCTGTACTAACCCAAGTGTGGCCGTGTACTAACCCATGTGTGGCCCTGTACTAACCCATGTGTGGCCCTGTACTAACCCAAGTGTGGCCTTGTACTAACCCAAGTGTGGCCGTGTACTAACCCAAGTGTGGCCCTGTACTAACCCAAGTGTGGCCGTGTACTAACCCAAGTGTGGCCGTGTACTAACCCAAGTGTGGCCCTGTACTAACCCAAGTGTGGCTGTGTACTAACCCAAGTGTGGCGGTGTACTAACCCAAGTGTGGCCGTGTACTAACCCAAGTGTGGCCGTGTACTAACCCATGTGTGGCCCTGCCCAGGGAAGCCTGACCCACCACACAACTGCCGGGTATTTGACGTGACGATCAGCTCCCTACAGGTGACCTGTCTGCCTGGCGACGATGGGGGCCTCTCCCAGACCTTCCTCTTCCAGGTACTGTTCCACCCCTTCCTGTTTACTTATGAGAGAGTAAGATCTACCTCTTTATGCGAATTCTTTGTCGAATCTCACCCAAATATTGTAGATGGAGGTGGTTGCCACCACTATGGTCCAAATAACTCGACATTATACACTGTATATCACCATGATCGACAGGTCTCCCTTCGACAGGTGTCGCAGATAGGGGCGACGTCGCCGCTGGTGGAGGTGTCGCGGGCGTCTCCCTCCTTCAGCGTGGCCAACCTCAGCCCCGCCACGGCCTATAAGATCATCGTGGCCGCCGTCAACGACAAGGGCGCCTCCACCGACACCGAGCTCAAGGCTTACACCGTCAGAGTTCCTGAGACTCAGGAGGAGACTAGTGCTGGTGATTTGTGTGTGTTTGAGTGTGTTTGGGTGTGTTTGGGTGTGGGTGTGTGTGTGGGTGTGGGTGTGTGTGTGGGTGTGGGTGTGTGTGTGGGTGTGTGTGTGTGGGTGGGTGTGTGTAGGTGTGTGTGTGGGTGTGTGTAGGTGTGTGTGTGGGGTGTGGGTGTGTGTGTGTACTCACCTATTTGTGTCTGTAGGATCGAGCATTGACTCTTGGATCCCGCCTTTCGAGCATCAGTTGTTTACAGCAATGACTCCTGTCCCATTTCCCTATCATACCTGGTTTTAAAATTAGTAATAGTATTTGCTTCCACAACCTGTTCCTTAAGTGCATTCCATTTTCCCACTACTCTCACGCTAAAAGAAAACTTCCTAACTTCTCTGTGACTCATCTGAGTTTCCAGCTTCCTCCCATGTCCCCTCGTTCTGTTACTATTCCGTGTGAACATTTCGTCTATGTCCACTCTGTCAATCCCTCTGAGTATTTTATACGTTCCTATCATGTCCCCCCTCTCCCTTCTTTTTCTAGTGTCGTAAGGCACAGTTCCTCAGGTGCTCCTCATACTCTGGGACGAGTCTCGTTGCAAACCTCTGAACCTTTTCCAGTTTCCTTATAAGCTTCTTCAGATGGGGACTCCAAGATGAGGCGTCATACTCTAAGACTGGCCTCACGTAGGCAGTGTAAAGAGCCCTAAATGCCTCCTTACTTAGGTTTCTGAATGATGTTCTAACTTTTGCCAGTGTAAGTACGCTGCTGTCGTTATCCTATTTATATGTGCCTCAGGAGATAGATTAGGTGTTACGTCCACACCCAGGTCTCTTTCTCGCGTCGTCACAGGTAGGCTGTTCCCCTTCATTGTGTACTGTCCCTTTGGTCTCCTATCTAAAGTCCTAGTCCCATTTCCATAACTTTACATTTGCTCGTGTTGAACTCCAGTAGCCATTTCCTTTGACCATCTCTGCAACCTGTTCAGATCCTCTTGGAGGATCCTGCAATCCTCATCTGTCACAACTCTTCACACACACTCACACACCCACACACTCAAATGAGTGTGTGGAATAAAATAAATACTTTCAAGGCCGTCCTGTACAGTGGAGGACGAGCAGCTGTCGCTGGACGCCTTCCCTCGCCCCAACACGGAGGCTCTTGGGCCACATTCACGAAGCAGTTACGCAAGCACTTACGAACGTGTACATCTTTCCTCAATCTTTGGCGGCTTTGGTTACATTTATTAAACAGTTTACAAGCATGAAAACTTGCCAATCAACTGTTGTTATTGTTATAAACAGCCTCCTGGTGCTTCGGAGCTCATTAACTGTTTAATAATTGTAAACAAAGCCGCCAAAGATTGAGAAAAGATGTACAGGTTCGTAAGTGCTGACGTAGCTGCTTCGTGAATCTGGCCCCTGGCTTGCTTCGGGAATGACTAACTGCCGTCTTTCCTATGCACTAAAAACGCCACGAAAGTCGTTCTTCATTCCCAGCGTTTTGATTGGCTCATTCATTTTCCTGGAGGGGCTAACTTTCCTCCCGCCAGATAATCTACTACTGCTCCTACTTTCCATCTGAAGGTTCATTGTCATCAGTTGTGGCGGTATTGGTGCTCCTGGGGCCACCAACCACCCTATTTCTTAACCAACGGTACACGGTACTAACTTAACAACGTACACGGTACTTAACCAACGTACACGGTACTTAACCAACGTACACGGTACTAACTAACGGTACACGGTACTAACTTAACCAACGTACACGGTACTTAACCAACGTACACGGTACTAACGGTACACGGTACTAACTTAACCAACGTACACGGTACTTAACCAACGTACACGGTACTAACTAACGGTACACGGACTGTGTACTGTTAAACCCCCCAAGAGTACCTTAAACTCTCGTCAACCTTCAACAGTGAGAGCTGTAGGATTGAGGATGGGACGGGAGATAAGGAATGGTGCCAACCACTTATGCTGGACGGTCGGGGATTGAACGCCGACCTGCATGACGCGAGACCGTCGCTCTACCGTCCACCTTAAGTGGTTGGGTGAAGGGAGGAGAGTTAGGTGTACTTGCCTAATTGTGCCTGTAAGATTGAGCTTTTGCTCTTGGGTCCCACCTTTTTTGTTATTGTAATGACTCCTGGCCTATTTGACTCTCGTATCTGAATTTTTAAGTTATTAATAGCTCTTTTAGTTCCATTTTCCGACTACTCTTAAGCTAAAAGAAAACTTTCTAACATGTCTATGACCATCTCTTCAGTCTCAAGCTTCCACCTGGGTCTTTCATCAGGGTGAAAGAAACTCTGCCCATTTGTTTCTGCCGGCGCCGGGAATGTTACACACACACACACACACACACACACACACACACACACACACACACACACCACACACACACACACACACACACACACACACACACACACACACACACACAGACAGAGTAGGCTCAGGAATCTGTACACCAGTTGATTGACATTTGAGAGGCGGGACCAAAGAGCCAAAGCTCAACCCCCGCAAGCACAAATAGGTGAGTACACACACACACACACACACACACACACACACACACACACATGTACTCACCTAGTTGTGTTGCGGGGGTTGAGCTCTGGCTCTTTGGTCCCGCCTCTCAACTGTCAATCAACAGGTGTACAGTTTCCTGAGCCTAATGGGCTCTATCATATCTACACTTGAAACTGTGTATGGAGTCAGCCTCCACCACATCACTTCCTAATGCATTCCATTTGTCAACCACTCTAACACTAAAAAAGTTCTTTCTAATATCTCTGTGGCTCATTTGGGCACTCAGTTTACACCTGTGTCCCCTAGTGTGTGTGCCCCTTGTGTTAAATAGACTATCTTTATCTACCCTATCAATTCCCTTGAATCTTGAATGTGGTGATCATGTCCCCCCTAACTCTTCTGTCTTCCAGCGAAGTAAGGTTTAATTCCCGTAGCCTCTCCTCGTAGCTCATACCTCTCAGCTCGGGTACTAGTCTGGTGGCAAACCTTTGAATCTTTTCCAGTTTGGTCTTATCCTTGACTAGATATGGACTCCATGCTGGAGCTGCATACTCCAGGATTGGTCTGACATATGTGGTATACAAAGTTCTGAATGATTCTTTACACAAGTTTCTGAATGCCGTTCTTATGTTGGCCAGCCTGGCATATGCCGCTGATGTTATCCTCTTGATATGTGCTGCAGGAGACAGGTCTGGCGTGATGTCAACGCCCAGGTCTTTCTCTCTCTCTGACTCTTGAAGAATTTCATCTCCCAGATGATACCTTGTATCTGGTCTCCTGCTCCCTACACCTATCTTCATTACATTACATTTGCTTGGGTTAAACTCTAACAACCTTCGACCATTCCATCAGCTTGTCTACAAACACACACACACACGTGTGTGTGTGTGTATGAGAGAGGATACGAACCCAGAGAGCCAGGGGCTCCATGGACCTTAGCGTGGAGGCACATGGACCACTCGGCCACAAGTCCTAAGACCCTTAACCAATTCCCAACAGCACTCCGTGACTTTTTTTTGCACAAATGTTGTGTATGGCGCCGCTGGCTGTCTGGGTTCGAATCCTTCTGGGGTGAGGAGTTTTCTGATGCATATTGGCTTGGGGACCATACAATCCCGATATTAGCATCATATCATATTATATATTTGATTAGAACACCTATTGCGATATATTTTATATGTAGAGTATATCTTATATGTAGAGTATATCTTATATGTAGAGTATATCTTATATGTAGAGTATATTTCACATATTCTTACCTGGTGTGTTTTGAGACAGACTTACGGTGTGAATTATGACTCACCTAGGCCAGGATAGTGTCAGTGTAGGCCTACTTGGGTCACCCTAGGCCAGGATAGTGAGAGTGTAGACCCACTTGGGTCACCCTAGGCCAGGATAGTGAGAGTGTAGACCCACTTGGGTCACCCTAGGCCAGGATAGTGAGAGTGTAGACCCACTTGGGTCACCCTAGGCCAGGATAGTGAGAGTGTAGACCCACTTGGGTCACCCTAGGCCAGGATAGTGAGAGTGTAGACCCACTTGGGTCACCCTAGGCCAGGATAGTGTCAGTGTAGACCCACTTGGGTCACCCTAGGCCAGGATAGTGAGAGTGTAGACCCACTTGGGTCACCCTAGGCCAGGATAGTGAGAGTGTAGACCCACTTGGGTCACCCTAGGCCAGGATAGTGAGAGTGTAGACCCACTTGGGTCACCCTAGGCCAGGATAGTGAGAGTGTAGACCCACTTGGGTCACCCTAGGCCAGGATAGTGAGAGTGTAGACCCACTTGGGTCACCCTAGGCCAGGATAGTGAGAGTGTAGACCCACTTGGGTCACCCTAGGCCAGGATAGTGAGAGTGTAGACCCACTTGGGTCACCCTAGGCCAGGATAGTGAGAGTGTAGACCCACTTGGGTCACCCTAGGCCAGGATAGTGTCAGTGTAGACCCACTTGGGTCACCCTAGGCCAGGATAGTGAGAGTGTAGACCCACTTGGGTCACCCTAGGCCAGGATAGTGACAGTGTAGACCCACTTGGGTCACCCTAGGTCAGGATAGTGACAGTGTAGACCCACTTAGGTCACCCTAGGCCAGGATAGTGACAGTGTAGACCCACTTGGGTCACCCTAGGCCAGGATAGTGACAGTGTAGACCCACTTGGGTCACCCTAGACCAGGATAGTGACAGTGTAGACCCACTTGGGTCACCCTAGGCCAGGATAGTGACAGTGTAGACCCACTTAGGTCACCCTTGGCCAGGATAGTGACAGTGTAGGCCTACCCTCAGAGCCTACACGGGACAGGGAGCGGGAGTCCGAGCGTGCCGATGGTGGTGATGGTGGGCGGAGGTGTGGCGGCGGTGCCTCTGGCGGTGACGGCGGCCCTCCTCTTGTGGCTAAGACTCTGCAGGAGGGCTCCTAGAGGCTCAGGAGGCGGCGCTGGAGGCTCCAGGAGGCTCTCACACACACAGCAAGGGCGGCGCCTCTACTGGTCTGCCCTCTGACACCTCCCCGTCCACAGAGGAGCACAACCCCGACCTTCTCTGCCACGCCAAAGGTCAGTACTGGAGGTGGGGGTCAGTACTGGAGGTGGGGGTCAGTACTGGAGGTGGGGGTCAGTACTGGAGGTGGGGGTCAGTACTGGAGGTGGGGGGTCAGTACTGGAGGTGGGTGTCAGTACTGGAGATGATATCCCGTCTTCTGTTCAAGTCCACCTCTTGTCCACTCTCCCATTCTAGCACACTGTGTGTGTAATGACCTAAGTGTAGTTACAGGATGAGAGCTACGCTCGTGGTGTCCCGTCTTCCCAGCACTCTTTGTCATATAACGCTTTGAAACCACTGACGGTCTTGGCCTCCACCACCTTCTAGATTTAGATTTAGATTTAGATTGTGACGTGGAAACGAGGGAAAAGCACTTTTACTAAAACTAATAGTAATTGAGCTTAAAGTGTGAATTGTGTTTAAGAAAGGGGAGGGGGGGAACATGGCAGAAAATAGCAATATTATAAGGTGGTCAACAAACAGCATTACACACAGAGATCACAATAGCCTGATGCATCAAATGAACAAATCCACAAGGGCCGTGACGAGGATTCGAACCTTCGTCCGAGAGCATCCCAGACACTGCCTTAATCGACTGAGCTACGACAGGGTTAAAAGAGTTGAAACCCGAAGTTCTACTGAACTTACTGGATCCTGCAGCCTCTCCGAGACACAAACCAGGGTTTACACAACTCCCCCTGCACCCGAGTTATGTCAATAGGCCGTTCTCCCTCTTCGCAGGTTCGAATCCTCGTCACGGCCCTTGTGGACTTGTTCAACAAACAGCATTGTTTAAAGTAGTAAGACATGGGTTGACATTTACTTTATTCACAGTTACTTACATTAACTTGTTCCAACTGTCTACCAGTTTGTGAAAGAAAGTTTTCGTATATACTTTCGACACCTTTGTTTCCTCAGCTGTGTCTGTGAACCTTGTGCTTGTGGTTGCACGTGTCACGAATTCCTTTCTTTCTTAGTTTATGTAGTGGTAATGACTTGGCGCTTTCCCCCTGATACTTCCCTTCCCTTCCCTTCCCTTGTTAGTTTGGTCGATTCCCAATAATATTTTGTAAGTGGTGATCACTTCCCCTCTTTTTTTCTTTGATGTTGCTTCGACATGTTTAAGGCCTCTAATCTCTCCTCGTAACTCTTGCTTTTCAGTTCCGGAAGCCATTTTGTATCATGCCTCTGCACCTTTCCCAGTTTATTGGTGTGAGTCTTTGAGATATTGCCACCATATAACTGCTGCATGTTCCAATGTTGGTCTCACAAACGTCATGATTTTTTAAAAAGTTAATGAAAAGTCATGAAATGCAAAGTCTTCAGTATTTCATCATCTATATAATAAAAATCAATTCTGAAGTTANCTGCTTTTTCTAGTGTCTACTTCCGCCATTCTCTTCTTTTTGTTTCCTGAAGCAGCTGTCCCTCCAAGGTTGCGCCAGCCAGCAGGACGCTGTCTCACCTGCCAGGAAGCAGTTCTCATGGAGTCAAACCTCGTCTGTCATATGTCGAGGTGGGCATCCAACCCGTCCTCCTAAACTCCTGCCGTCAAGAAAACGGCCAATTTAAAGTGTCCTCTCCAAACCTAACAGAGGACCCTAAAAGAGAACGGGACAGTACGTCACTTTAGCCAGCCACTTCTATTTTCTATACGACAATTTTGACCGTGGTTCACGTCTCATCTCTTCCTGTGTCTTGACCGCTTGTCTTCAGCTTCAGTCCTGGCTGTCTTGTTTATTTTTGTCTTGGTTGTTTGTTGATAGGCTTCTCACGTAGTGTCAAGCTTGTGTGGCAATGAAACAAGAGAGTTACCCGAGGCTCAATCTCTTTTTTTCTTCAGGGATCACTTGCTTATGCTCTCCTCTGCCTCTCGCGAGTCTCTGGTGATAGCGTGAAAGAAATCGGTATCCATTATTTGAGCTATTAACAAAATCTGGTTCCTCTCTGCTCCTCTAATTTTCGTGACTTCTTTTGATAATGACTTGCTACTCTCTTCCCTAATAAGCTAAACAGACGAAGTTAATATTTTTAGATATATTTTCTTTGCATCATTATAGTACTCATTGTTGTGTAAATTGTGTTTTTTTTATATTGTAATTTTGTTTTAAGTCCGTGTCTGATTAGGGTACTTATTGTGTTGCATTTTGTGTTATTATTTTGTCTGAGTGTAACTTACCAAACTTCCCTGCAGGTGTGGAGCAGGAACCAAACTTTCTCTGCAGGTGTGGAGCAGGAACCAAACTTTCCTTGTGGGTTTGGAGTGGTTGACCAACCTTCCCTTCCAGGTGGTGGAGGTGAGCGTGCCATCTGGGGCATGCCACAAGGAAGGGTACCAGCAGGTGGAGTACCCAGTACCCCCTGGAGGAGGCTGCTACCGACGCTAGAGCGCAAGAGGCGTGCTGCTGGTGCTGCTGCTGGAGGCGCCCAACGGGGCTACCCCCAAACGCAGGACTACCAGCAACAGGAGACCTTCGACCCCAGCCTCAACAACCCGTTCCCTCACCTGTACCAGGCTCCAGGGGGCACCTTCTGCCACACTCCGCACGGCTCTCAGTACAACCTGGCCCAGTACCAGGGGGTTCTGGCCCAGGGGCAGCACCCCATACTGGCGTCCCCGACGCAAAGCCTTCAAGGGACCCTCAGAAGGGTCTCAAAGAAACCAAGCCACCAGAGCTCCCCTGTGGGAGTCACAACACACCCACACCATCACCACTGTGAGTTACACCAGCCCAGATCCCCCTGGGGTCAGAGCCACACCAAGGGGGCGCTACCGTCAAGAGAGAGAGGCGGAGAGAGTCTGGGGTGAGTGAGGGCGTGGATAGAGAGGCGGAGCAGAGCGAGCCGCCCACGCCCAACACCGCCCGTAAATCCAAGAGAGAGAGTGCGGTGTGACCCGGCCGCTCTCGTCCTGGCGATCCGTTCTTAAGCAATGAAACGTAACTTATTTTGTAGACAATCCTTACTACTAACTTTTGATGTGAGTACAGCTCCTCTAGAGATACATAGCCAGAACCATATATATATATATATTTAGTAAATTCAATAATTGTGAATATATTTGTATCAGTGGATGACTTGGGGATGTAAATTGAAAATGTCCAGTGAAACATTTGTGACAACGAAGGCATTTATCGTGTTCATGTTGGGCAAGTGTTCCAGGTCACATAGAGCACTTTATACTGCTGTCTTTGATGTTGTTGAGAGTTTTATAATGGGCGAAAATATCCATTTTGCCGCAGAGATTACAGGTGAACAAGGAGCCCGTGACGGTTGGGGGAGCGAGGGAAGGAGGCGGCCATCTTACACCCTCTCAAGACGTCTGTAAATAGTCATCACCCAAACCTTTATAAACCATTTATAAACAAATTGAATTAAGTTTTATACAGGTGATGTCAGAGCGCCAGGATGAGAGTGCAGTAACTAGGATAATAATGTAATATATATATAATACTGATGTATATACGTAACCAAACATCTTTTGCTCAGTGAAAAACTATGTAAATATATTTGTTATAACTGTATCTCTTGTTAGGGTAGATGTTGTCTCCTTGGAGGTGGAGCCCTCTCACACTGGACGGTGGATGACACCTTACAGGGGGGTAGACAGTCTCATATTTGACGGTGGACGCCTTCACGCCGGACAGCAGATGGCCCACCACACAATGGACAGTACACGCCCCTAACACCGGACAGTAAATGCCCCAAACACCGGACAGTAAATGCCCCAAACACCGGACAGTAAATGCCCCAACACCGGACAGTAAATGCCCCAACACCGGACAGTAAATGCCCCAACACCGGACAGTGAATGGACCAACACAATAGACAGTACACAACACCTCACACTAGACAGTATGAAGACCCAACACCGAGACAGTACGTACACACACACACACACACACACACACACACACACACACACACACACACCACACACACACACACACACACACACACACACCACACACCACACACCTGGACAAGCTGCAGGAATGGTCGAACAAATGGCTGTTAGAGTTTAACCCAAGCAAATGTAATGTAATGAAGATAGGGGTAGGAAGCAGGAGACCAGATACAAGGTATCATTTGGGAGATGAAATACTTCAAGAGTCAGAGAGAGAGAAAGACCTGGGGGTTGATATCACGCCAGACCTGTCCCCTGAAGCTCATATCAAGAGGATAACATCAGCAGCATATGCCAGGTTGGCTAACATAAGAACGGCCTTTAGAAACTTGTGTAAGGAATCTTTCAGAACATTATATACCACATATGTCAGACCAATCCTGGAGTATGCGGCTCCAGCATGGAGTCCCTATCTAGTCAAGCATAAGACTAAACTGGAAAAGGTTCAAAGGTTTGCCACCAGACTAGTACCCGAGCTGAGAGGTATGAGCTACGAGGAGCGACTGCAGGAATTAAACCTCACTTCGTTGGAAGACAGAAGAGTTAGGGGGGACATGATCACCACATTCAAGATTCTCAGGGGAATCGACAGGGTTGATAAAGACAGGCTGTTTAACACAAGGGGCACACGCACTAGGGGACACAGGTGGAAGCTGAGTGCCCAAATGAGCCACAGAGATATTAGAAAGAACTTTTTTAGTGTCAGAGTGGTTGACAAATGGAATGCATTAGGAAGCGATGTGGTGGAGGCTGACTCCATACACAGTTTCAAGTGTAGATATGATAGAGCCCATTAGGCTCAGGAAACTGTACACCTGTTGATTGACGGTTGAGAGGCGGGACCAAAGAGCCAGAGCTCAACCCCCGCAAGCACAACTAGGTGAGTACAACTAGGTGAGTACACACACACACACACACACACACACACACACACACACACACACACCAACACACACACACACACACACAACACACACACACACACACACACACACAGTGGAACATGTCCCCCCTAACTCTTCTGTCTTCCAGCGAAGT
>WNGS01167104.1:4882982-4896329 GCA_020271785.1 Procambarus virginalis | reverse complement strand
CCATCGTCCCCCAAGCCCCGCCTCCATCGTCCCCCAAGCCCCGCCTCCATCGTCCCCCAAGCCCGCCTCCATCGTCCCCCAAGCCCCGCCTCCATCGTCCCCCAAGCCCCGCCTCCATCGTCCCCCAAGCCCCGCCTCCATCGTCCCCCAAGCCCCGCCTCCATCGTCCCCAAGCCCCGCCTCCATCGTCCCCCAAGCCCCGCCTCCATCGTCCCCCAAGCCCCGCCTCCATCGTCCCCCAAGCCCCGCCCTCCATCGTCCCCCAAGCCCCGCCTCCATCGTCCCCAAGCCCCGCCTCCATCGTCCCCCAAGCCCCGCCTCCATCGTCCCCCAAGCCCCGCCTCCATCGTCCCCCAAGCCCCGCCTCCATCGTCCCCCAAGCCCCGCCTCCATCGTCCCCCAAGCCCCGCCTCCATCGTCCCCCAAGCCCCGCCTCCATCGTCCCCCAAGCCCCGCCTCCATCGCACCCCAAGCCCCGCCTCCATCGTCCCCCAAGCCCCGCCTCCATCGTCCCCCAAGCCCCGCCTCCATCCTCCCCAAGCCCCGCCTCCATCGCCCCCAAGCCCCGCCCTGACTGAGAGGGCGCCCGGTGTCCCCAGGGTGGCCGCCGCCGGCAGTGGTGTGGTACGAAGGACCAGATGTGGTGGACGACACGTACTCGCTGGAGGCCGGGAAGACCGCAGTGGAGAACGAGCTGAGCCTCGGACCCCTGACCCGGGCTGACCTGGGCCGGCGCCTCACCTGCCTCGCTGCCAACACTAACAAGACCCAGCCTGCCACCACCACCGTCACTCTTGCCATGACACGTGAGTGCCACTCTACCATTATCATGGCACTATTGTTGCCTTAGTGACAGTCATTAGGAACAGGACGAGTCAGTAGTTGTGTGGCAGAGCCTTCATGTGGTCAGTTGACCTGATCACCCTTGTGTCAACCTGTTGAGTGAACAAGTTCCAGATGCGAGTCAGTCTTGGAGTGAATGGTCGCTGGTGGAGTGTTGTTCTTGAGAATGGCACTTCCAGCATGAGGCTGTTGAAGGTTGAGAGCCTAGTGTCATGGCTGCCAACTACTGCCTGTCCACGAAGTTGGGCCAGGTGCGGTACTTTGAGAATGTTGGCCTCGTACATAACAGTACGTCCACCAACACGCCACGACGGTGTTGGAGGTATAGATATTCACAGTATTCCCGGGAGACTTGGTCAAAACTGTGCAACAAGGCTTTTCTCTAGTTCTTCACTTTGTCCAAAATTGTGATAAATGATAAAGGGCAGGCATTCCAGGAGAGGGGTGCATACTCTAGGTGGGAATTAACTTGTGTTTCATATAAGGTTTTGCAGCCGCTGCTGTCAGGAAGGTGAGTTAGATGCACCGTAAGGCTCTAAGTTTCCTAGATGACGTTTGGGCTAGGTTAAGCACGTGGCTCTTCATTATCATTAAAGAGTCAAACTTTATGACCAATGGGAGGTCGGCTTTTGGGAGCCGGTCGGCCGAGCGGACAGCACGCTGGACTTGTGATCCTGTGGTCCTGGGTTCGATCCCAAGCGCCGGCGAGAAACAATGGGCAGAGTTTCTTTCACCCTATGCCCCTGTTACCTAGCAGTAAAATAGGTACCTGGGAGTTAGTCAGCTGTCACGGGCTGCTTCCTGGGGGTGGAGGCCTGGTCGAGGACCGAGCCGCGGAGACACTAAAGCCCCGAAATCATCTCAAGATAACCTCAAAATTGTATCAATATTTGTATCTCTCTTTGTATATCCCATCACTGTGTATATACTATCACTCCTCGACCAAGTAGGCCTGGTCGAGGACCGGGCCGCGGGGATATTGAGCCCCGAAATCATCGCAAGGTAAGGTAGGGTGTATATACCATCACTGAGTGTACACACCACCACAGTGGGTGTACCACCAATGGGTGTACATATGTGTATTACTCTCTCCCTCAGTGAGCATCGTGGGCGTGCGGGTGGAGGAGGTGTCGTCGGTGTGGGCGGGAGAGCGAGCGGAGGTCCTGTGCCGGGTGTGGGGGTCCCGCCCACCGCCCACTGTCGTCTGGTGGCTGGCCTCAGTCATGCTGCCGCCCACACGTACTAAGGTGGGTGTGTGGGGGAGGGCGGAGTAATTGTGGGCGTGTGGGGGAGGGCGGGGTGATTGTGGGTGTGTGGGGGAGGGCGGGGTGAGTGTGGGTGTGTGGGGGAGGGCGGGGTGATTGTGGGTGTGTGGGGGAGGGCGGGGTGATTGTGGGGGAGGGCGGGGTGATTGTGGGTGTGTGGGGGAGGGCGGGGTGATTGTGGGTGTGTGGGGAGGGCGGGGTGATTGTGGGTGTGTGGGGGAGGGCGGGGTGATTGTGGGTGTGAGGGGTTGGTGCTATATATAACAACAAGGGGGTACTATATCATATATACCCCCGTGATTTATATAACCCCCCTTGCTGTAATATAAGTACCCCCTGGCTGTAATATAAGTACCCCTGGCTGTAATATAAGTACCCCTGGCTGTAATATAAGTACCCCACCCTGGCTGATATACAAGTACCCCCCCCCTTGCTGTAATATAAGTACCCCCTGGCTGTAATATAAGTACCCCCTGGCTGTAATATAAGTACCCCCTGGCTGTAATATAAGTACCCCTGGCTGTAATATAAGTACCCCCCCTGGCTGTAATATAAGTACCCCCCTGGCTGTAATATAAGTACCCCCCTGGCTGTAATATAAGTACCCCCTGGCTGTAATATAAGTACCCCCTGGCTGTAATATAAGTACCCCTGGCTGTAATATAAGTACTCCCTGGCTGTAATATAAGTACCCCCTTGGCTGTAATATAAGTACCCCTGGCTGTAATATAAGTACCCCCTGGCTGTACTTTAAGTACCTCAGTGGCTGTAATATAAGTACCCCCATGGCTTTTATACAAGTACCCCCTTGCTGTAATATAAGTACCCCCCTGGCTGTAATATAAGTACCCCTGCCTGTAATATAAGTACCCCATCCTGGCTGTTATACAAGTACCCCCTTGCTGTAATATAAGTACCCCCGTGGCTGTAATATAAGTACTCCCATGGCTGTTATACAAGTACCCCCCTTGCTGTAATAAGTACCTCCGTGGCTGTAATATAAGTACCCCCTTGATTGTAATATAAGTACCCCCCTGGCTGTAATATAAGTACCCCTTGATTGTAATATAAGTACCCCCCTGGCTGTAATATAAGTACCCCCTTGATTGTAATATAAGTACCCCCCCTGGCTGTAATACAAGTACCCCACCCCCAGTGGCTGTTATATAATTATCCACCTGGCTATGACAAGTTCCCCTGGTTGTTATGTAGGTACCCTTGTCTATCATATAAGTACCCTAGCTGTGACTTTTATACGAGCCTCATTTACTGGTGGGTGTACTCATATAAGACCACACTGGCTGGCATATAAGTTCCCCCTGCCTGGCACATAGGTATCCCCTGGCTGGCATATAAGTACCCACTGGCTGGCATATAATACCCCCTGGCTGGCATATAAGTACCCACCGGCTGTCATATACGTACCCACTGGCTGTCATATACATACCCACTGGCTGGCATATAAGTCCCCCTCTGGGTGTTACACAAGTCCTCCCTGGCGGGTGTATAACCGTTAAGGGCACTAGTTGTGTGTACTACTTGGGGCGTCTCCTCTCCCAGGGGCGTCTCCTCTCCCAGGGGCGCCTCCTCTCCCAGGGGCGCCTCCTCTCCCAGGGGCGTCTCCTCTCCCAGGGGCGCCTCCTCTCCCAGGGGCGCCTCCTCTCCCAGGGGCGCCTCCTCTCCCAGGGGCGCCTCCTCTCCCAGGGGCGCCTCCTCTCCCAGGGGCGCCTCCTCTCCCAGGGGCGTCTCCTCTCCCAGGGGCGCCTCCTCTCCCAGGGGCGCCTCCTCTCCCAGGGGCGCCTCCTCTCCCAGGGGCGCCTCCTCTCCCAGGGGCGTCTCCTCACCCAGGGGCGCCTCCTCTCCCAGGGGCGTCTCCTCTCCCAGGGGCGCCTCCTCTCCCAGGGGCGCCTCCTCTCCCAGGGGCGCCTCCTCTCCCAGGGTATTCATGACCTATATACCCACTCCGGCCGCCTGGTGTGTGGGTACACCTTGTACCAGTGTAGTGTAGAGTGTTGTGGGCCCCGCAGGTGCTGGACGAGGGCCCGCCTGGTGTGTGGGTACACCTTGTACCAGTGTAGTGTAGAGTGTTGTGGGCCCCGCAGGTGCTGGAGGAGGGCCCGCCTGGTGTGTGGGTACACCTTGTACCAGTGTAGTGTAGAGTGTTGTGGGCCCCGCAGGTGCTGGAGGACGGTAATGTGACGGTGTCCGTGCTGCACTTCACGCCCAAGCCTCAGGACGACGGCGCCATGCTCATCTGTCAAGCCACCAACGAGAAGCTGCCGGACCAGGCCGTCCAGGACTCCAGGCTCCTCTCTGTCAACTGTGAGTACCTGTCAACACGTGAGTACCTGTCAACTGTGAGTACCTGTCAAATGTGAGTACCTGTAAACACGTGAGTACCTGTCAACTGTGAGTACCTGTCAACACGTGAGTACCTGTCAACTGTGAGTACCTGTCAAATGTGAGTACCTGTAAACACGTGAGTACCTGTCAACTGTGAGTACCTGTAAACACGTGAGTACCTGTCAACTGTGAGTACCTGTAAACACGTGAGTACCTGTCAAGAGTGCCGCACCCTGACCGAGGGGGCCTCGTAAGTTTTCTCCTCGGCGCTCTCAACTCTCTCTTGTGCGATCTGAACACTCAAGCTTTGTACCAGCTCTGTCAAGCTTTGTACCAGATCTCTCAAGCTTTGTACCAGCTCTGTCAAGCTTTGTACCAGATCTCTCAAGCTTTGTACCAGATCTCTCAAGCTTTGTACCAGCTCTGTCAAGCTTTGTACCAGCTGTCAAGCTTTGTACCAGCTCTGTCAAGCTTTGTACCAGCTCTGTCAAGCTTTGTACCTGCTCTGTCAAGCTTTGTACCAGCTCTGTCAAGCTTTGTACCAGCTCTGTCAAGCTTTGTACCAGCTCTGTCAAGCTTTGTACCAGCTCTGTCAAGCTTTGTACCAGCTCTGTCAAGCTTTGTACCAGCTCTGTCAAGCTTTGTACCTGCTCTGTCAAGCTTTGTACCAGCTGTCAAGCTTTGTACCGGCTCTGTCAAGCTATGTACCAGCTCTGTCAAGCTTTGTACCAGCTCTGTCAAGCTTTGTACCAGCTCTGTCAAGCTTTGTACCAGCTCTGTCAAGCTTTGTACCAGCTCTGTCACGCTTTGTACCAGCTCTGTCAAGCTTTGTACCGGCTCTGTCAAGCTTTGTACCGGCTCTGTCAAGCTTTGTACCAGCTCTGTCAAGCTTTGTACCAGCTCTGTCAAGCTTTGTACCGGATCTCTCAAGCTTTGTGCCAGCTCTGTCAAGCTTTGTACCGGCTCTGTCACGCTTCGTACCAGCTCTGTCAAGCTTTGTACCGGCTCTGTCAAGCTTTGTACCAGCTCTGTCAAGCTTTGTGCCAGATCTCTCAAGCTTTGTACCAGCTCTGTCACGCTTTGTACCAGATCTCTCAAGCTTTGTACCAGCTCTGTCAAGCTTTGTACCAGCTCTGTCAAGCTTTGTACCTGCTCTGTCAAGCTTTGTACCAGCTCTGTCAAGCTTTGTACCAGCTCTGTCAAGCTTTGTACCAGCTCTGTCAAGCTTTGTACCAGCTCTGTCAAGCTTTGTACCAGCTCTGTCAAGCTTTGTACCAGCTCTGTCAAGCTTTGTACCTGCTCTGTCAAGCTTTGTACCAGCTGTCAAGCTTTGTACCGGCTCTGTCAAGCTATGTACCAGCTCTGTCAAGCTTTGTACCAGCTCTGTCAAGCTTTGTACAGCTCTGTCAAGCTTTGTACCAGCTCTGTCAAGCTTTGTACCAGCTCTGTCACGCTTTGTACCAGCTCTGTCAAGCTTTGTACCGGCTCTGTCAAGCTTTGTACCGGCTCTGTCAAGCTTTGTACCAGCTCTGTCAAGCTTTGTACCAGCTCTGTCAAGCTTTGTACCGGATCTCTCAAGCTTTGTGCCAGCTCTGTCAAGCTTTGTACCGGCTCTGTCACGCTTCGTACCAGCTCTGTCAAGCTTTGTACCAGCTCTCTCAAGCTTTGTACCAGCTCTGTCAAGCTTTGTACCAGCTCTCTCAAGCTTTGTACCAGCTCTGTCAAGCTTTGTGCCAGATCTCTCAAGCTTTGTACCAGCTCTGTCACGCTTTGTACCAGATCTCTCAAGCTTTGTACCAGCTCTGTCAAGCTTTGTACCAGCTCTGTCAAGCTTTGTACCAGCTCTGTCAAGCTTTGTACCAGCTCTGTCAAGCTTTGTACCAGCTCTGTCAAGCTTTGTACCAGCTCTGTCAAGCTTTGTACCGGCTCTGTCACGCTTTGTACCAGCTCTGTCAAGCTTTGTACCAGCTCTGTCAAGCTTTGTACCAGATCTCTCAAGCTTTGTACGGCTCTGTCACGCTTTGTACCGGCTCTGTCAAGCTTTGTACCAGCTCTGTCAAGCTTTGTACCGGCTCTGTCACGCTTTGTACCGGCTCTGTCACGCTTTGTACCAGCTGTCAAGCTTTGTACCGGCTCTGTCAAGCTTTGTACCGGCTCTGTCAAGCTTTGTACCAGCTCTGTCAAGCTTTGTACCAGATCTCTCAAGCTTGTACCAGCTCTGTCAAGCTTGTACCGGCTCTGTCAAGCTTTGTACCAGCTCTGTCAAGCTTTGTACCAGCTCTGTCAAGCTTTGTACCAGATCTCTCAAGCTTTGTACCGGCTCTGTCACGCTTTGTACCAGATCTCTCAAGCTTTGTACCAGCTCTGTCAAGCTTTGTACCAGCTCTGTCAAGCTTTGTACCAGCTCTGTCAAGCTTTGTACCAGCTCTGTCAAGCTTTGTACCAGCTCTGTCAAGCTTTGTACCAGCTCTGTGAAGCTTTGTACCAGATCTCTCAAGCTTTGTACCAGCTCTGTCAAGCTTTGTACCAGCTCTGTCAAGCTTTGTACCTGCTCTGTCAAGCTTTGTACCAGCTCTGTCAAGCTTTGTACCAGCTCTGTCAAGCTTTGTACCAGATCTCTCAAGCTTTGTACCAGCTCTGTCAAGCTTTGTACCAGCTCTGTCAAGCTTTGTACCTGCTCTGTCAAGCTTTGTACCAGCTCTGTCAAGCTTTGTACCAGATCTCTCAAGCTTTGTACCAGCTCTGTCAAGCTTTGTACCTGCTCTGTCAAGCTTTGTACCTGCTCTGTCAAGCTTTGTACCAGCTCTGTCAAGCTTTGTACCAGCTCTGTCAAGCTTTGTACCTGCTCTGTCAAGCTTTGTACCAGCTCTGTCAAGCTTTGTACCTGCTCTGTCAAGCTTTGTACCAGCTCTGTCAAGCTTTGTACCAGCTCTGTCAAGCTTTGTACCTGCTCTGTCAAGCTTTGTACCAGCTCTGTCAAGCTTTGTACCTGCTCTGTCAAGCTTTGTACCAGCTGTCAAGCTTTGTACCGGCTCTGTCAAGCTTTGTACCAGCTCTGTCAAGCTTTGTACCAGCTCTGTCAAGCTTTGTCCCAGCTAGGTCACGCTTCGTACCAGCTCTGTCAAGCTTTGTACCGGCTCTGTCAAACTTTGTACCAGCTCTGTCAAGCTTTGTACCGGCTCTGTCAAGCTTTGTACCAGCTCTGTCAAGCTTTGTGCCAGATCTCTCAAGCTTTGTACCGGCTCTGTCACGCTTCGTACCAGCTCTGTCAAGCTTTGTACCAGCTCTGTCAAGCTTTGTACCGGCTCTGTCACGCTTCGTACCGGCTCTGTCAAGCTTTGTACCAGCTCTCCCAAGCTTTGTACCAGCTCTCCTAAGCTTAGTACCACCTCTCTTAAGCTTTGTACCAGGTCTCTCAAGCTTTGTACCAGCTCTGTTAAGCTTTGTACCAGCTCTGTTAAGCTTTGTACCAGCAGTCAAGTGCACCAACACAAGCTTTACACCGACACTGTAAATGCTCTGTATTGAGTTTTTAAAATAATTTGCAAGTTGGAAAATATTGCAGAATTTGTTGTTAGTGTTGTAAATTTGATTGGGTTGCAAACTATGAACCGGAGTAAAGAGTTTAGCAGGGAAATGCATGCGGGTGGCAGCGGGGGCCGCGTTCACCAGCACAAATGTGTTGGTGGACATTGTGGAGGTCCGGAAATATTCTGTCGGTGTGAGGTATTGTTAGGATGTTGTTGTTGGTTTATCAGGGGAAGAGAATTATAGCATTCACGTGTACCTGTTATGTATGTGATATGTACACGTTGTGTACGTGTTATGTAGGCATTAACCTGTTCCTTAGCCAGCAGCAGCACTAACCCTCAGCACTCCCCCACAGACGCACCGCTGGTGGAGGTGACGCTGGGAGGCTCGCTGGACCCGCTCAGGATCAAGGAAGGAGACGATGTTTACTTCGAGTGTGGCGTCAAGGCCAAGCCCGCCGGTGTCAAGGTCGCCTGGAAGCACAACGTTAGTATGGCAGGGAGTGGCTCGAGCAGGGTGGGCCCTGGATATTGGTGGATGTGTGTGATGCCCCTGGATATTGGTGGATGTGTGTGATGCCCTGGATATTGGTGGATGTGTGTGATGCCCTGGATATTGGTGGATGTGTGTGATGCCCTGGATATTGGTGGATGTGTGTGATGCCCTGGATATTGGTGGATGTGTGTGATGCCCTGGATATTGGTGGATGTGTGTGATGCCCTGGATATTGAGGGATGTGTGTGATGCCCTGGATATTGGTGGATGTGTGTGATGCCCTGGATATTGGTGGATGTGTGTGATGTCCTGGATATTGGTGGATGTGTGTGATGTCCTGGATATTGGTGGATGTGTGTGATGCCCTGGATATTGGTGGATGTGTGTGATGCCCTGGATATTGGTGGATGTGTGTGATGCCCTGGATATTGGTGGATGTGTGTGATGCCCTGGATATTGGTGGATGTGTGTGATGCCCTGGATATTGGCGGATGTGTGTGATGCCCTGGATATTGAGGGATGTGTGTGATGCCCTGGATATTGAGGGATGTGTGTGATGCCCCTGGATATTGGTGGATGTGTGTGATGCCCTGGATATTGGTGGATGTGTGTGATGCCCTGGATATTGAGGGATGTGTGTGATGCCCTGGATATTGGTGGATGTGTGTGATGCCCTGGATATTGAGGGATGTGTGTGATGCCCTGGATATTGGTAGATGTATGTGATGCCCCTGGATATTATTGGATGTGTGTGATGCCCTGGATATTGGTGGATGTGTGTGATGCCCTGGATATTGGTGGATGTGTGTGATGCCCCTGGATATTAGTGGATGTGTGTGATGCCCAAGATATTGAGGGATGTGTGTGATGCCCAAGATATTGGTGGATGTGTGTGATGCCCTGGATATTGGTGGATGTGTATGATGCCCTGCATATTGAGGGATGTGTGTGATGCCCTGGATATTGAGGGATGTGTGTGATGCCCAAGATATTGAGGGATGTGTGTGATGCCCTGGATATTGAGGGATGTGTGTGATGCCCAAGATATTGAGGGATGTGTGTGATGCCCTGGATATTGAGGGATGTGTGTGATGCCCTGGATATTGGTGGATGTGTGTGATGCCCAAGATATTGAGGGATGTGTGTGATGCCCTGGATATTGAGGGATGTGTGTGATGCCCTGGATATTGGTGGATGTGTGTGATGCCCTGGATATTGAGGGATGTGTGTGATGCCCTGGATATTGAGGGATGTGTGTGATGCCCTGGATATTGGTGGATGTGTGTGATGCCCTGGATATTGGTGGATGTGTGTGATGCCCTGGATATTGATGGACGTGTGTGATGCCCTGGATATTGGTGGATGTGTGTGATGCCTTGGATATTGATGGATGTGTGTGATGCCCTGGATATTGGTGGATGTGTGTGATGCCCTGGATATTGAGGGATGTGTGTGATGCCCTGGATATTGAGGGATGTGTGTGATGCCCTGGATATTGGTGGATGTGTGTGATGCCCTGGATATTGAGGGATGTGTGTGATGCCCTGGATATTGAGGGATGTGTGTGATGCCCTGGATATTGGTGGATGTGTGTGATGCCCTGGATATTGATGGATGTGTGTGATGCCCAAGATATTGAGGGATGTGTGTGATGCCCTGGATATTGGTGGATGTGTGTGATGCCCTGGATATTGAGGGATGTGTGTGATGCCCTGGATATTGAGGGATGTGTGTGATGCCCTGGATATTGAGGGATGTGTGTGATGCCCTGGATATTGGTGGATGTGTGTGATGCCCTGGATTTTGGTGGATGTGTGTGATGCCCTGGATATTGAGGGATGTGTGTGATGCCCTGGATATTGGTGGATGTGTGTGATGCCCTGGATATTGGTGGATGTGTGTGATGCCCTGGATATTGGTGGATGTGTGTGATGCCCTGGATATTGGTGGATGTGTGTGATGCCCTGGATATTGGTGGATGTGTGTGATGCCCTGGATATTGGTGGATGTGTGTGATGCCCTGCATATTGAGGGATGTGTGTGTGATGCCCTGGATATTGAGGGATGTGTGTGTGATGCCCTGGATATTGAGGGATGTGTGTGTGATGCCCTGGATATTGGTGGATGTGTGTGATGCCCTGGATATTGGTGGATGTGTGTGATGCCCTGGATATTGGTGGATGTGTGTGATGCCCTGGATATTGGTGGATGTGTGTGATGCCCTGGATATTGGTGGATGTGTGTGATGCCCTGGATATTGGTGGATGTGTGTGATGCCCTGGATATTGAGGGATGTGTGTGATGCCCTGGATATTGGTGGATGTGTGTGATGCCCTGGATATTGGTGGATGTGTGTGATGCCCTGGATATTGGTGGATGTGTGTGATGCCCTGGATATTGGTGGATGTGTGTGATGCCCTGGATATTGGTGGATGTGTGTGATGCCCTGCATATTGAGGGATGTGTGTGTGATGCCCTGGATATTGAGGGATGTGTGTGTGATGCCCTGGATATTGGTGGATGTGTGTGATGCCCTGGATATTGGTGGATGTGTGTGATGCCCTGGATATTGAGGGATGTGTGTGATGCCCTGGATATTGAGGGATGTGTGTGATGCCCTGGATATTGAGGGATGTGTGTGATGCCCTGGATATTGGTGGATGTGTGTGATGCCCTGGATATTGGTGGATGTGTGTGATGCCCTGGATATTGGTGGATGTGTGTGATGCCCTGGATATTGGTGGATGTGTGTGATGCCCTGCATATTGAGGGATGTGTGTGTGATGCCCTGGATATTGAGGGATGTGTGTGTGATGCCCTGGATATTGGTGGATGTGTGTGATGCCCTGGATATTGGTGGATGTGTGTGATGCCCTGGATATTGAGGGATGTGTGTGATGCCCTGGATATTGAGGGATGTGTGTGATGCCCTGGATATTGGTGGATGTGTGTGATGCCCTGGATATTGAGGGATGTGTGTGATGCCCTGGATATTGGTGGATGTGTGTGATGCCCTGGATATTGAAGGATGTGTTAGTAGGCAGACGGCCTCGCTTCTTGCGGGCGTTCAATAAATTAGTTGAATATCGTCCCCTTGTCTGCACCCTCACACCCCAGCTCTCCTCATGACAGCATTACGTGTGGTGAGCGTATTGACCTTACGAGTGGTGACCTTTGACCTTCCCCCTGGTGCCGCAGGGGAACGAGCTGGTGGCTGGCGCCGGGGTGTTCGTGTCCAACATGTCCCTCGTCATCCAGAAGGTGACGCGCTCCTTCGGTGGCGACTACACCTGCGAAGCCACCAACGTCAAGGGCACCTCCTCCTCCCCACCGCTACACCTCGATGTTAAGTGTAAGTACCGGGAAGTGTAGCCTCGCTGTGTGCTCCGGTCTCGCTACACCCGGGGTACCAGCTGGGAGTGTACCTCGTTGTTCCTTAAAGCAACATTTGACGATTTGCAGAGATTCAAAAAATAGGAGGGAAATGAGATCGGTTGAGACACTGTTCACAAGAGGATCTAGACAGACTTTCAAGATGGAGGAAAGATTGGCAGATGGTGATTGATGGTGACCAACACAGGGTTCTTACGTTAGGTAATGACGTTTCTGTGACCAGGGGCCAGATTCAGGAAGCAGTTACGCAAGCACTTACGAACCTGTCCATCTTTTCTCAATCTTTGGCGGCTTTACTTACAAATATTAAACAGTTAATGAGCTCGGAAGCACCATGGCTGTTTATAACAATAACAACAGTTGATTGGCAAGTTTTCATGCTTGTAAACTGTTAAATAAATGTAACCAAAGTCGTCAAAGATTGAGGAAAGATGTACACGTTCGTAAGTGCTTGCGTAACTGCTTCGTGAATCTGGGCCCAGGTGACAGCTGGACAATGATGACACTGAGAGTGTAAAGAAGACATCTTGGAGTCGCGGTAGTAAGGATCTTAAGACAAAATACCAATGCATAGATGTAGGAAATAGTGGTCAATGGGAGACTGGGATTGATTTCTAGAACTTTACCAAAGAATGTTATTATTAAGCTTTATCTTGCTGTAGTTAGACACTATTTAGACCATGCTGAACAGCTTTGTTTGGTCGCCATACTTCAGAGTGGACATGAGTCCACCACCACACGTCCAGTGAAGGATGACAAAGATAATCCCCAGAATTAGTAACTTTAGATATGAAGATATATTCAGAAAAGTTTACTTTACATTCTCTAGGAAGACGAATAGTTAGTGACATGACTGACATGTACAAGCGGATGAGGGGACATAACATGGGGGGGGGGGATATTATAAGGTAGTATATATACCAACACAAGACAGACCACGAAACAATGGATATAAATTGGATATTTAGATTGATGAAAGACCTGGGTAAATACTGGTTTGGTAACAGGATTACTGATTTGTGGAACCAGATCCGAGTAACATAATAGACGTAGGATGCCTCGATTGTTTCAAGCGTAGGTTAGACATATATATATGAACGAGTCAGTGCTGGAGTTGCTTCGTGTAAGCCAACAAGCTTCTGCAGTTTTACATACCTCATGATCATATCTCAACCTAGTCTAACTTTATTATATGACTAAGACCTGTTCTAACAACACCTGTACTACTGACACCTGCCCAACAAACACGTATGCCAACACATGCGCTAAGAGAGGTGTGCGTGGCCGCAGACGCGCCGGTGTGCGCGAGACAGGAGCGGGTGCAGCACTCCGTGGCCAAGCATGAGAACGCAGAGATCTCGTGCAGAGTTCGCGCCAACCCCGCCAACGTCACCTTCCGCTGGACCTTCAACAACACCGCTGAGGCCATCGATGTCCCCGACGGCAGGTGGGTGGCGGGGGACGGAAGGGGTTGGGC
>WNGS01167104.1:4871468-4880595 GCA_020271785.1 Procambarus virginalis | reverse complement strand
GAGGACGGGGTGGGACAGGGACGTTAATAAAGAAATGACAATTCAAAGAGCATATTTTAATTATTTAAGAGAGGTAGGAGGGAGAAGCAGGCTCTGGGCAGCCTGTGGTCCTCTCCTGGGCCTACAGGGCCTGTAGGCTCAGGCAGCCTGTGGCCCTCTCCTGGGCCTACAGGAGGTGCAGGCTCGGGCAGCCTGTGGCCACCTCCTGGGGCTACAGGAGAAACAATCTTCAGTATTAACCCAACAATCACCCCCCCCCCCCCCCCCCCCCCGTCCCCAAACTGTTCAGCTACAACCTAGATCGTTTCTACTCGACATTAATAAGTTAATGAATGCTGAGTAGAAATCCCAGCCCTTGTATAATCAATCCCAGGTGTTGTATAATTAATCCCACACCTTGTATAATTAATCCCAGACCTTGTATAATTAATCCCAGGTGTTGTATAATTAATCCCAGACCTTGTATAATTAATCCCAGACCTTGTATAATTAATCCCAGGTGTTGTATAATTAATCCCACACCTTGTATAATTAATCCCACACCTTGTATAATTAATCCCAGACCTTGTATAATCAGTCCTAATCATTCTCTCAACCCGTAAAATATTTTTCAGGCTTTTAAAGGCTCTTCATTCCCGACTTAGACCTGACAGCTTCCATCACCTTTCAGCTCGTCTTCAACGTGTCAACACCAGCACTAACCCTACACAATATTGGGTATATTGTTCCTGATCTTTGTAGAGCATTTCCTGCCTTTACAGACTCTTTCAGACTTCCCGTCATTACTCAGATACTTCCCGCCTCCATCGTTCACAAGCCCCGCCTCCATCGTCCCCCAAGCCCCGCCTCCATCGTTCCCAAGTCCCGCCTCCATCGTCCCCCAAGCCCCGCCTCCATCGTCCCCCAAGCCCCGCCTCCATCGTTCCCCAAGCCCCGCCTCTATTGTCCCCCAAGCCCCGCCTCTACCGTCCCCCAAGCCCCGCCTCCATCGCCCCCCAAGCCCCGCCTCCATCGCCCCCCAAGCCCCGCCTCCATCGCCCCCCAAGCCCGCCTCCATCGTCCCCCAAGCCCCGCCTCCATCGTCCCCCAAGCCCCGCCTCCATCGTCCCCCAAGCCCCGCCTCCATCGCACCCTAAGCCCCGCCTCCATCGTCCCCCAAGCCCCGCCTCCATCGCCCCCAAGCCCCGCCCTGACTGAGAGGGCGCCCGGTGTCCCCAGGGTGGCCGCCGCCGGCAGTGGTGTGGTACGAAGGACCAGATGTGGTGGACGACACGTACTCGCTGGAGGCCGGGAAGACCGCAGTGGAGAACGAGCTGAGCCTCGGACCCCTGACCCGGGCTGACCTGGGCCGGCGCCTCACCTGCCTCGCTGCCAACACTAACAAGACCCAGCCTGCCACCACCACCGTCACTCTTGCCATGACACGTGAGTGCCACTCTACCACTCTGCCATTATCATGGCACTATTGTTGCCTTAGTGATAGTCATTAGGAACAGGACGAGTCAGTAGTCAACTGTGTGCCAGAGTCTTCATGTGGTCAGGTGACCTGATCTCCCGTTGTGTCAACCTGTTGAGTGAACAAGTTCCAGATGCGAGTCAGTCTTGGAGTGAATGGTCGCTGGTGGAGTGTTGTTCTTGAGAATGGCACTTCCAGCATGAGGCTGTTGAAGGTTGAGAGCCTAGTGTCATGGCTGCCAACTACTGCCTGTCCACGAAGTTGGGCCAGGTGCGGTACTTTGAGAATGTTGGCCTCGTACATAACAGTACGTCCACCAACACGCCACGACGGTGTTGGAGGTATAGATATTCACAGTATTCCCGGGAGACTTGGTCAAAACTGTGCAACAAGGCTTTTCTCTAGTTCTTCACTTTGTCCAAATTGTGATAAATGATAAAGGGCAGGCATTCCAGGAGAGGGGTGCATACTCTAGGTGGGAATTAACTTGTGTTTCATATAAGGTTTTGCAGCCGCTGCTGTCAGGAAGGTGAGTTAGATGTACCGTAAGGCTCTAAGTTTCCTAGATGACGTTTGGGCTAGGTTAAGCACGTGGCTCTTCATTGTCATTAAAGAGTCAAACTTATGACCAATGGGAGGTCGGCTTTTGGGAGCCGGTCGGCCGAGCGGACAGCACGCTGGACTTGTGATCCTGTGGTCTTGGGTTCGATCCCAGGCGCCGGCGAGAAACAATGGGCAGAGTTTCTTTCACCCTATGCCCCTGTTACCTAGCAGTAAAATAGGTACCTGGGAGTTAGTCAGCTGTCACGGGCTGCTTCCTGGGGGTGGAGGCCTGGTCGAGGACCGGGCCGCGGAGACACTAAAGCCCCGAAATCATCTCAAGATAACCTCAAAATTGTATCAATATTTGTATCTCTCTTTGTATATCCCATCACTGTGTATATACTATCACTCCTCGACCAAGTAGGCCTGGTCGAGGACCGGGCCGCGGGGATATTGAGCCCCGAAATCATCGCAAGGTAAGGTAGGGTGTGTATACCATCACTGAGTGTACACACCACCACAGTGGGTGTACCACCAATGGGTGTACATATGTGTATTACTCTCTCCCTCAGTGAGCATCGTGGGCGTGCGGGTGGAGGAGGTGTCGTCGGTGTGGGCGGGAGAGCGAGCGGAGGTCCTGTGCCGGGTGTGGGGGTCCCGCCCACCGCCCACTGTCGTCTGGTGGCTGGCCTCAGTCATGCTGCCGCCCACACGTACTAAGGTGGGTGTGTGGGGGAGGGCGGGGTGATTGTGGGTATGTGGGGGAGGGCGGGGTTATTGTGGGCGTGTGGGGAGGGCGGGGTGAGTGTGGGTGTGTGGGGGAGGGCGGGGTGATTGTGGGTGTGTGGGGGAGGGCGGGGTGATTGTGGGTGTGTGGGGGAGGGCGGGGTGATTGTGGGTGTGTGGGGAGGGCGGGGTGATTGTGGGTGTGTGGGGGAGGGCGGGGTGATTGTGGGTGTGAGGGGTTGGTGCTATATATAACAACAAGGGGGTACTATATCATATATACCCCGTGATTTATATAACCCCCCTTGCTGTAATATAAGTACCCCCTGGCTGTAATATAAGTACCCCTGGCTGTAATATAAGTACCCCACCCTGTAATATATACAGTACCCCCCCCCCCCCTTGCTGTAATATAAGTACCCCCTGGCTGTAATATAAGTACCCCTGGCTGTAATATAAGTACCCCTGGCTGTAATATAGTACCCTACCTGGCTGTATATAAGTACCCCCCTGGCTGTAATATAAGTACCCCCCTGGCTGTAATATAAGTACCCCCTGGCTGTAATATAAGTACCCCCTGGCTGTAATATAAGTACCCCCTGGCTGTAATATAAAGTACCCCTGGCTGTAATATAAGTACCCCTGGCTGTAATATAAGTACCCCCTGGCTGTAATATAAGTACCCTGGCTGTAATATAAGTACCCCTGGCTGTAATATAAGTACCCCCCTGGCTGTAATATAAGTACCCCCCTGGCTGTAATATAAGTACCCCCTGGCTGTAATATAAGTACCCCCTGGCTGTAATATAAGTACCCCTGGCTGTAATATAAGTACCCCCTGGCTGTATATAAGTACCCCTTGGCTGTAATATAAGTACCCCTGGCTGTAATATAAGTACCCCCTGGCTGTTACTTTAAGTACCCAGTGGCTGTAATATAAGTACCCCCATGGCTGTTATACAAGTACCCCCCTTGCTGTAATAAGTACCTCCGTGGCTGTAATATAAGTACCCCCTTGATTGTAATATAAGTACCCCTCTGGCTGTAATATAAGTACCCCTTGATTGTAATAAAGTACCCCCTGGCTGTAATACATGTCCCCTGACTGTTACATAAGTATCCCCTGGCTGTAACACAAGTACCCCACCCCCACTGGCTGTTATATAATTATCCACCTGGCTATGACAGTTCCCCTGGTTGTTATGTAGGTACCTTGTCTATCATATAAGTACCCTAGCTGTGACTTTTATACGAGCCTCATTTACTGGTGGGTGTACTCATATAAGACCACACTGGCTGGCATATAGGTACCCCCTGGCTGGCATATAAGTACCCACTGGCTGTCATATACGTACCCACTGGCTGTCATATAGTACCTACAGGCTGTCATATACGTACCCACAGGCTGTCATATACATACCCACTGGCTGGCATATAAGTCCCCCTCTGGGTGTTACACAAGTCCCCCCTGGCGGGTGTATAACCGTTAAGGGCACTAGTTGTGTGTACTACTTGGGGCGCCTCTCTCCCAGGGCGTCTCCTCTCCCAGGGCGTCTCCTCTCCCAGGGGCGTCTCCTCTCCCAGGGGCGCCTCTCTCTCCAGGGGCGTCTCCTCTCCCAGGGGCGTCTCCTCTCCCAGGGGCGCCTCCTCTCCCAGGGGCGCCTCCTCTCCCAGGGGCGTCCCTCTCCCAGGGGCGCTCCTCTCCCAGAGGCGCCTCCTCTCCCAGGGGCGCCTCCTCTCCCAGGGGCGCCTCATCTCCCAGGGGCGTCTCCTCTCCCAGGGGCGCCTCCTCTCCCAGGGGCGCCTCCTCTCCCAGGGGCGCCTCCTCTCCCAGGGGCGTCTCCTCTCCCAGGGGCGCCTCCTCTCTCAGGGGCGCCTCCTCTCCCAGGGGCGTCTCCTCTCCCAGGGGCGCCTCCTCTCCCNCTGATAACCACCTACAAATTCTCAATGAAATTGACAGGGTGGACAAAGGACAAATTCTTTACCACGGGTGGGACACGAACAAGGGAACACAGGTGGAAATTGAGTACCACATGAGCCACAGAGACGTTAGAAGGAACTTTTTCAGTGTCAGAGTAGTTAACAGATGGAATGTATTAGACAGTGATGTGGTGGAGGCTGACTCCATACAAGTTTCAAGTGTAGATATGATAGAGCCCAGTGAGTACACACACACACCGTAGAGTTAAGCAGACATACATCATACACTCCCTGCAGCCATACACATACACTCCCTCGCTCCTAAAGTCATTTACGAACTAACCAAATACTGGACATACACAGTTTCATATAAATAATTACCTCTTCACCGAATGACAACACCAACAGTCACTTGTATCGCAGCCACACTGACAATGTCAGTATAATCAGACCACAATTACGTCAATAATATAATTATACAAATTATATTTACAACACAGATTAAGCAGCATGTGAATAGTGAATTATATGACAGAGCTTTTTCCTGGGGTATAGTGTAGCCTGTGTTGTCACGGTGTAGTGTAGCCTGTGTTGTCACGGTGTGTAGTGTAGCCTGTGTTGTCACGGTGTGTAGTGTAGCCTGTGTTGTCACGGTGTAGTGTAGCCTGTGTTGTCACGGTGTAGTGTAGCCTGTGTTGTCACGGTGTGTAGTGTAGCCTGTGTTGTCACGGGGTGTAGTGTAGCCTGTGTTGTCACGGTGTGTAGTGTAGCCTGTGTTGTCACGGTGTAGTGTAGCCTGTGTTGTCACGGTGTAGTGTAGCCTGTGTTGTCACGGTGTGTAGTGTAGCCTGTGTTGTCACGGTGTGTAGTGTAGCCTGTGTTGTCACGGTGTGTAGTGTAACCTGTGTTGTCACGGTGTGTAGTGTAGCCTGTGTTGTCACGGTGTAGTGTAGCCTGTGTTGTCACGGGGTGTAGTGTAGCCTGTGTTGTCACGGGGTGTAGTGTAGCCTGTGTTGTCACGGTGTAGTGTAGCCTGTGTTGTCACGGTGTGTAGTGTAGCCTGTGTTGTCACGGGTGTAGTGTAGCCTGTGTTGTCACGGTGTGTAGTGTAGCCTGTGTTGTCACGGTGTGTAGTGTAGCCTGTGTTGTCACGGGGTGTAGTGTAGCCTGTGTTGTCACGGGGTGTAGTGTAGCCTGTGTTGTCACGGTGTGTAGTGTAGCCTGTGTTGTCACGGGTGTAGTGTAGCCTGTGTTGTCACGGTGTGTAGTGTAGCCTGTGTTGTCACGGTGTAGTGTAGCCTGTGTTGTCACGGTGTGTAGTGTAGCCTGTGTTGTCACGGTGTAGTGTAGCCTGTGTTGTCACGGTGTGTAGTGTAGCCTGTGTTGTCACGGTGTAGTGTAGCCTGTGTTGTCACGGTGTGTAGTGTAGCCTGTGTTGTCACGGTGTAGTGTAGCCTGTGTTGTCACGGTGTAGTGTAGCCTGTGTTGTCACGGTGTGTAGTGTAGCCTGTGTTGTCACGGTGTGTAGTGTAGCCTGTGTTGTCACGGTGTGTAGTGTAGCCTGTGTTGTCACGGTGTGTAGTGTAGCCTGTGTTGTCACGGTGTGTAGTGTAGCCTGTGTTGTCACGGTGTGTAGTGTAGCCTGTGTTGTCACGGTGTGTAGTGTAGCCTGTGTTGTCACGGTGTGTAGTGTAGCCTGTGTTGTCACGGTGTGTAGTGTAGCCTGTGTTGTCACGGTGTAGTGTAGCCTGTGTTGTCACGGTGTGTAGTGTAGCCTGTGTTGTCACGGTGTAGTGTAGCCTGTGTTGTCACGGTGTGTAGTGTAGCCTGTGTTGTCACGGTGTGTAGTGTAGCCTGTGTTGTCACGGTGTAGTGTAGCCTGTGTTGTCACGGTGTGTAGTGTAGCCTGTGTTGTCACGGTGTGTAGTGTAGCCTGTGTTGTCACGGTGTGTAGTGTAGCCTGTACTCACCTAGTTGTACTCACCTAGTTGTGCTTGCGGGGGTTGAGCTCTGGCTCTTTGGTCCCGCCTCTCAACCGTCAATCAACAGGTGTACAGTTTCCTGAGCCTAATGGGCTCTATCATATCTACATTTGAAACTGTGTATGGAGTCAGCCTCCACCACATCGCTTCCTAATGCATTCCATTTGTCAACCACTCTGACACTAAAAAAGTTCTTTCTAATATCTCTGTGGCTCATTTGGGCACTCAGCTTCCACCTGTGTCCCCTAGTGCGTGTGCCCCTTGTGTTAAACAGCCTGTCTTTATCAACCCTGTCGATTCCCCTGAGAATCTTGAATGTGGTGATCATGTCCCCCCTAACTCTTCTGTCTTCCAACGAAGTGAGGTTTAATTCCTGCAGTCGCTCCTCGTAGCTCATACCTCTCAGCTCGGGTACTAGTCTGGTGGCAAACCTTTGAACCTTTTCCAGTTTAGTCTTATGCTTGACTAGATAGGGACTCCATGCTGGAGCCGCATACTCCAGGATTGGTCTGACATATGTGGTATATAATGTTCTGAAAGATTCCTTACACAAGTTTCTAAAGGCCGTTCTTATGTTAGCCAACCTGGCATATGCTGCTGATGTTATCCTCTTGATATGAGCTTCAGGGGACAGGTCTGGCGTGATATCAACCCCCAGGTCTTTCTCTCTCTCTGACTCTTGAAGTATTTCATCTCCCAAATGATACCTTGTATCTGGTCTCCTGCTTCCTACCCCTATCTTCATTACATTACATTTGCTTGGGTTAAACTCTAACAGCCATTTGTTCGACCATTCCTGCAGCTTGTCCAGGTCTTCTTGAAGTCTCAAGCTGTCCTCCTCTGTCTTAATCCTTCTCATAATTTTGGCGTCGTCAGCAAACATTGAGAGGAATGAGTCTATACCCTCTGGGAGATCATTTACGTATATCAGAAACAGGATAGGTCCAAGTACAGAGCCCTGTGGGACTCCACTGGTGACTTCACGCCAGTCTGAGGTCTCACCCCTCACTGTAACTCTCTGCTTCCTATTGCTTAGGTACTCCCTTATCCACTGGAGCGCCCTACCTGTTACTCCTGCCTGTTTCTCCAGCTTATGCATCAACCTTTTATGGGGTACTGTGTCAAAGGCTTTCCGACAGTCCAAAAAAATGCAGTCCGCCCACCCTTCTCTTTCTTGCTTAATTCTTGTCACCTGATCGTAGAATTCTATCAATCCTGTAAGGCAAGATTTACCCTCCCTGAACCCATGTTGATGGGTTGTCACGAAGTCTCTTCTCTCCAGATGTGTTACTAGGTTTTTCTCACAATCTTCTCCATCACCTTGCATGGTATACAAGTTAAGGACACTGGCCTGTAGTTCAGTGCCTCTTGTCTGTCACCCTTTTTGTATATTGGTACTACATTAGCAGTCTTCCATATTTCTGGTAGGTCCCCCGTTTCCAGTGACTTACTATACACTATGGAGAGTGGTAAGCAAAGTGCTCCTGCACACTCTTTCAATACCCATGGCGAGATTCCATCCGGCCCAACAGCTTTTCTCACATCCAGCTCCAATAGGTGCTTTTTGACCTCATCTCTTGTAATTTCGAACCTATCCAAGGTCACCTGGTTTGCTGCCACCTCTCCCAGCGCCGTGATATCTCCCTGTTCTATTGTAAAGACCTCCTGGAACCTTTTGTTGAGTTCTTCACTGTGTTGTCACGTTGTGTAGTGTAGCCTGTGTTGTCACGTTGTGTAGTGTAGCCTGTGTTGTCACGGTGTGTAGTGTAGCCTGTGTTGTCACGGTGTAGTGTAGCCTGTGTTGTCACGGTGTGTAGTGTAGCCTGTGTTGTCACGGTGTGTAGTGTAGCCTGTGTTGTCACGGTGTGTAGTGTAGCCTGTGTTGTCACGGTGTGTAGTGTAGCCTGTGTTGTCACGGTGTAGTGTAGCCTGTGTTGTCACGGTGTAGTGTAGCCTGTGTTGTCACGGTGTGTAGTGTAGCCTGTGTTGTCACGGTGTAGTGTAGCCTGTGTTGTCACGGTGTGTAGTGTAGCCTGTGTTGTCACGGTGTAGTGTAGCCTGTGTTGTCACGGTGTGTAGTGTAGCCTGTGTTGTCACGGTGTGTAGTGTAGCCTGTGTTGTCACGGTGTAGTGTAGCCTGTGTTGTCACGGTGTGTAGTGTAGCCTGTGTTGTCACGGTGTGTAGTGTAGCCTGTGTTGTCACGGTGTGTAGTGTAGCCTGTGTTGTCACGGGGTGTAGTGTAGCCTGTGTTGTCACGGTGTGTAGTGTAGCCTGTGTTGTCACGGGGTGTAGTGTAGCCTGTGTTGTCACGGTGTGTAGTGTAGCCTGTGTTGTCACGGTGTAGTGTAGCCTGTGTTGTCACGGTGTGTAGTGTAGCCTGTGTTGTCACGGGGTGTAGTGTAGCCTGTGTTGTCACGGTGTGTAGTGTAGCCTGTGTTGTCACGGTGTGTAGTGTAGCCTGTGTTGTCACGGGGTGTAGTGTAGCCTGTGTTGTCACGG
>WNGS01167104.1:4858968-4866468 GCA_020271785.1 Procambarus virginalis | reverse complement strand
CTCCTCGGCCGGTGCCGGGACAGGCCACCGCAGGACATAGCAAGTGTCTGGGAGTGACACACAGACACACCTCGGGAACTATCTGCTGGGTGTCACAGCGACTGCAGACATGTGACTGAGCCTCTGCACGGTTAATTAATAAATAACCCATCAAGGAGGGACACACAAACACAAAGTTCATAAATGTGATGTCATTAAAAAGAAAAACAACTTACGTGTTATGTTAGTAGCCTGTCATAAATGGAATTGAAATCTCCAAGTCCCCCCTCATATAGCCCCCCCCCACGCGACGGCGCGATCTGCTGCCTCTGCTGGGGCCCACACCAAGAGTCTGCTGCCTCTGCTGGGGCCCACACCAAGGGTCTCCCGCCTCTGCTGGGGCCCACACCAAGAGTCTGCTGCCTCTGCTGGGGCCCACACCAAGGGTCTCCCGCCTCTGCTGGGGCCCACACCAAGAGTCTCCCGCCTCTGCTGGGGCCCACACCAAGAGTCTCCCGCCTCTGCTGGGGCCCACACCAAGGGTCTCCCGCCTCTGCTGGGGCCCACACCAAGAGTCTCCCGCCTCTGCTGGGGCCCACGCCAAGAGTCTCCCGCCTCTGCTGGGGCCCACACCAAGAGTCTCCCGCCTCTGCTGGGGCCCACACCAAGAGTCTCCCGCCTCTGCTGGGGCCCACACCAAGAGTCTCCCGCCTCTGCTGGGGCCCACACCAAGAGTCTCCCGCCTCTGCTGGGGCCCACGCCAAGAGTCTCCCGCCTCTGCTGGGGCCCACGCCAAGAGTCTCCCGCCTCTGCTGGGGCCCACACCAAGAGTCTCCCGCCTCTGCTGGGGCCCACACCAAGGGTCTCCCGCCTCTGCTGGGGCCCACACCAAGAGTCTTCCGCCTCTGCTAGGGCCCACGCCAAGAGTCTCCCGCCTCTGCTGGGGGCCCACGCCAAGGGTCTCCCGCCTCCTGCACTCAGCTTACAACTTCTCAAGGAAAAACGTCATAATAACGTCCTTGGGGTTAACTAGGCTGCTCCTTGTGGCGGCGCCAGGTCTCTGCCGCCCCTCCACTCTCCCCGGAGCCTCACAATTAATGATTTCTTACTAAATCCTCAAGCTGAACTTCCGGATATTCTCCAGGGACCAAGGTTACTTGACAGGGACCAAGGTTACTTGACAGGGACCAAGGTTACTTGACAGGGACCAAGGTTACTTGACAGGGACCAAGGTTACTTGACAGGGGACCAAGCTTACTTGACAGGGACCAAGGTTACTTGACAGGGACTAAGGTTACTTGACAGGGGTCAAAGTTCCTTGTGGGAAATTTCCCCACCAAGTTCTATTTAATTTACCTAGTTTTTATATAATAAGAGATACACCAAGAAGAGAGATCTTCCGTTGCCTGGTAGATTTACTATAATTAAACTGTAGTCAAGATGTAATTGAAAAAATGGAAGAATTGTATCGAATTTGCGTCTGTTCTTTAACACTTAACGCGTACAGTCCGAGGACAAGTTTATGTATAAATTAATCTAGCAAATCTCAACTCAATGTATTCCATGGAAGGTAAAGATGAATATCCACTCCTTCTCGGAATTAAGTCAATTCTAAGCGTATAGAAAAAGCTTCCCTCGGGGAGGGCGAAGGACGGCGGCCATATTGGTGGGGCGGAGAGGATGGACTCGTCTCCTGAGACTATTGTCCTCAAATCATGTAATTTGAAATAGGAATATTTAGTTGATTTTATTGTGTAATTCGTTGGCAGGTTAAGTCACTTCTTGTTTGTCCTTGAGAGACGCCATGGCCAGGTGTCTGTACAGCCCGTCCTCCTAAGATGTCCCCAACGTGAAGAAAACGGTCAGTTTAAAGTAGTCTCTCCTAACCTGCCAGAGGACCCCAAACAGAAAACGGGCCTGTATGTCACTTTCGCCAGCCGATTCCATTTTCTAGTACGACCATTTTTGGCCGTATGTGACGCATACGGGCGAACTTGTGTGTAGGAGGACAGGTTGAAGGAGGACAGGTTGAAGGAGGACAGGTTGTAGGAGGACAGGCTGTAGGAGGACAGGCTGTAAGAAGGACAGGCTGTAAGGAGGACAGGCTGTAGGAGGACAGGTTGTAGGAGGACAGGCTGTAGGAGGACAGGTTGTAGGAGGACAGGCTGTAGGAGGACAGGTTGTAGGAGGACAGGTTGTAGGAGGACAGGTTGTAGGAGGACAGGCTGTAGGAGGACAGGTTGTAGGAGGACAGGTTGTAGGAGGACAGGTTGTAGGAGGACAGGTTGTAGGAGGACAGGTTGTAGGAGGACAGGCTGTAGGAGGACAGGTTGTAGGAGGACAGGTTGTAGGAGGACAGGCTGTAGGAGGACAGGTTGTAGGAGGAAAGGTTGTAGGAGGACAGGTTGTAGGAGGACAGGTTGTAGGAGGACAGGTTGTAGGAGGACAGGTTGTAGGAGGACAGGTTGTAGGAGGACAGGCTGTAGGAGGACAGGCTGTAGGAGGACAGGTTGTAGGAGGACAGGCTGTAGGAGGACAGGCTGTAGGAGGACAGGTTGTAGGAGGACAGGTTGTAGGAGGACAGGTTGTAGGAGGACAGGCTGTAAGGAGGACAGGCTGTAGGAGGACAGGTTGTAGGAGGACAGGTTGTAGGAGGACAGGTTGTAGGAGGACAGGTTGTAGGAGGACAGGTTGTAGGAGGACAGGCTGTAGGAGGACAGGTTGTAGGAGGACAGGTTGTAGGAGGACAGGTTGTAGGAGGACAGGCTGTAAGGAGGACAGGCTGTAGGAGGACAGGTTGTAGGAGGACAGGCTGTAGGAGGACAGGTTGTAGGAGGACAGGTTGTAGGAGGACAGGTTGTAGGAGGACAGGCTGTAGGAGGACAGGTTGTAGGAGGACAGGCTGTAGGAGGAAAGGCTGTAGGAGAACAGGCTGTAGGAGGACAGGTTGTAGGAGGACAGGTTGTAGGAGAACAACAAAGCTGTTTTTGTATTTAATTTAAGGATAGAGCACATTGACTTTACTTAAATTATTATAATTAAATAATTGAATTAATTAATTTGCTGTAACCTAATAATTTACAAATTTACTTCCCCCCCCCCCCCCACCCAAGTTTGTGGGAATAGTTATACAGTTTCATTATACACTCCAATACTTTGCATTTAAATAAAACACCAATCAACTTAATTTAATATTTAACTAGAATTCATAAATTCATTAAAATGAAACTAAATATTTCTTTTATCATTGATTAATGTGACAAAATGGAAGTGTAGTCATGTTCATTACTCACTATCGGCATCACTGTGACCAAAACGTTTGTGCCCACAACACAAGTCTGTTATCTGAACATTCGTTTTGAACATTGTGACGAAAATCTCTTCCAAGAGATTTAGCCTGCTCTTCCCTACCTTCGTCACATTCCCAGCTACATTCAAGATACGTTCTACAGTAGCTTAAACGTATATATCAAGACAGCCACACGCACCTGCACCCCCCTCCCCCCTCACACACCTCACCGCCAGCTCCTCGCCGACTGCACTTCATTAGCAAACTACCGAGTTGTGGGTCTTCCTGCTTTCTCATTGGCTGTTCAGGATCTCGCCACTCAAGCTCCCCACCACTCACGAACGTCGTCAAGTCAACGTTGGCGCCCCACGAGCTGTTCCTCGTCAGAATATCTTGTGCTCTTCAGCTGTGAACTCCTAGTTGATTCACCTCGTGTGATCAAATAGCGGTCTATAGCTAGCGCATATATTCCCAACACCATTTTTATATATTGACCATTTTATATTTCATTTGTGTTTCATATTGTCCTCCTGTTAACGTAATTCATTTTTATGTTTAGTTCTTTTTTATTTGTTAACTTGCACTTTGCTCAGCCAAGGAATTGTCTTTATTTAAATTTGTTTTCTAGAGTTATTAAATTTCATTGTTTATTATTTTGTTTCGTGTCTCTTCCCTTACCTTACCACAGATTATTAGAAAGCAGTCATTCTTCTTTATTTTTATTTTTTTTACTTATTGTTTTGTTATATGTGGCCTGGCTTTGACATCTGCCAGTGGAAGACTGCCGAACACCATACTCCACTATTTTACCGTCACAACATCAATATCTGAATATACATATATGAAGGCGTATGCTAAATTCTGCGTACGTTTGGCTGCATATGCTGTATGCTGCAACATAGTCTCCGTGGTGTAGTGGTAAGACACTCGCCTGGCGTTCCGCGAGCGCTATGTCATGGGTTCGTATCCTGGTCGGGGAGGATTTACTAGGCGCAATCCTTAAATGTAGCCTCTGTTTAACGCAACAGTAAAATGTGTACTTGGTTGTAACAACGATTCTTCGCGGCGGGGATCGTATTCCAGGGACCTGCCNCACAAGCTGAAACGTTGGAAAAAACACGACCATTCCGAATGACAAAACACAAGACCAAACTGGACGACACGGAGCCCAGGGCAAGAATGTTCACCAAATAGAACACTGAGAACTGAACAAACAAGACCACTGAGACTGAACAAACAAGAACACTGAGAACTGAACAAAGAAGAACACTGAGAACGGAACAAAGAGCTACTCGGGCTGAACAAGAACACTGACAACTACCAAACCACAAACTCACAATGAACAACAGCCAAAGACTGACCTCTGATATGCAACAATAGTCAAGTGGAATGGTTACTTATAAACACATCATTAAGTTCAGGTCTCACAAGCGAGGGCAAACACGAGGCAAACAACCATCTTGTTTACAATTATAGAGGTTGTTAGTGTTGTTAGGTAAATGTTAAGCAATAATATGTCAAAACATCGACTGGTGTTAATATTACATTTATATAAGCCTAAGTGTATGGTCACATTTGCAATGCTCGTAATGTTGATCAGAACATCTGCAGTGCTGGCAATGTTGATCAGAACATTTGCAGTGCTAGCAATGTTGATCAGAACATCTGCAGTGCTGGCAATGTTGATCAGAACATTTGCAGTGCTCGCAATGTTGATCAGAACATTTGCAGTGCTAGCAAGGTTGATCAGAACATAAAGCAAAGAATCTAACAGCTAAACATTTGCAATTGCACCACTAGGCTCTTCAGCAGTCGATAAACATCCCCTGAATCCTCGTATTGCAAGCTCACGGGCTGAGGATTGTTGCAAATGTCAAGGGATCAATACTTTAAAGGTGCAAGAGTAAATATATCTAAAAAAAAATCCTCATTTGGTGAGCAAAATTTTAATCTCATAGGTCTCAGAGGTCTGTCTATGGGGGGTCACCGGGGGTCTGGGACGGGTCTGTCTATGGGGCCTGGGGTCACAGGGGGTCCAGGACGGGTCTGTGTATGGGGCCTGGGGTCACAGGGGGTCCAGGACGGGTCTGTCTATGATGGCTGACAGAATCTCATCCACTTTGGTCTTTTAAAAGTTAGAAATAAGTCAGAATTCACAAATGACAAAATATTCAGGAAATCTGTTGATAAGAATCCCTTAATTCCGATCTACAGCACCACAATCATAGAGCCTGGTGGGCTGGTCCAAGGTAGACCAGGAGACTAGCCACGAGGGTAGACTGGGAGGAGACCGAGGAGATAGTCTCCTGGTCTTCTCTGGGCTGCCTTTGTCTCTCTAAGATCTTGACGGGTGCGGCTGTCTGCAGGCATGGCGCGTGCTCTGTCTTAAGTTCCTGGTGATAGTCTTTCCTCCTCACCTCTGTGTCTCTCTGTCCCCACACCTGCAGTCACGTATACACGCACATGTGCACTCACACACACGCGCACGCACATACATACACGTTTTTTCAGTGTCAGAGTAGTTAACAGGTGGGGTGTATTAGGCAGTGATGTGGTGGAGGCTGACTCCATACACAGTTTATAATGTAGATATGATAGAGCCCAGTAGGCTCAGGAACCTGTACACCAGTTGATTGACAGTTGAGAGGCGGGACCAAAGAGCCAAAGCTCGACCCCCGCAAGCACTACTAGGTGAATACAAATGGGTGGTGAATACACACACACACACACACACACACCACACACACACACACACACACACACAACACACACACACACACACACACACACACACACACACACACAGCAGTGAGAAGAGAGGCAGGACTTTGATAAAGGAATAGCGGACAAATGTAAAACAGATCCAGGCCTGTTCTATATATTCATTAACACCAAGCTGCAGATAAAAGATAAAATCCAGAGATTGATAACGGGGAACAGGACTACTGAGAATGAACAAGAAATGTGTGAGACTGCAAATAAACAGTTCCAAAGTGTTTGTGCAAAAAGAGGTTTTTCAGAGACCCGGACACAATGCCAATGTCAGAGCACGCCATAGAGTACATAGAGGTATCTCAAGTGGGAAAATGACTCAAGGAGCTAGGAAGAAATAAAGCAGTTGGACCTGATGGAGTTTCACCTTGGGTGCTGCGAGAATGTGCAACTGACCTGAGCATTCCACTCCAACTGATATTCCAGACAGCTTTGTGCACAGGAATCTTAGCAGATATATGGAAAAAAGGCAAACATAGTACCACTCAACACAATTGGTAGTCGAGAGAAACCTCTAAATTATAGACCCGTATCATTAACAAGCGTGGTGGTCACAACGCTAGAAACAATAGTTAAGCCAAATGTGTAGAGCAATTGAAGAGTAATGACATAATAACAGAACAGAACAGTGTGGTTTTCGAACAAGAAGATCCTGTGTAACAAGTCTACTTAGAGTCACAGAGAGATACTACCAGGAATCATTGCGGTTGAGATAGACCCAGTCATCCAACCATCTCTACAGGATATGGTTGACTGAGTCTATCTGGACCTAAAAAAGACTTTTGGTAGAGTTCCACACAAGAGGCTGTTGTGGAAACTGGAACATGCTGGAGGGGACAGGAAGACTCCTGACTGGATGAAAGAGGTTCTAACAGATAGACAGGTGAGGGCAGTATTCAGAGATAATGTATCTGACTGGAGAACTGTTACTAGCGGAGTACCACAGGGTTCAGCTCTTGCACCAGTAATGTTCATCGTCTACATAAACGATTTACTAGAAGGAATACAGAATTATATGAGCATGTTTGTGTGTTGATGCTAAGATATTGGGGAAGATAGATGCAGACGATTGTCATGCCCTTTGTCACATGATTCTAGATAAATAAGTGCTTGGGGCGTCAAGTGGCCAATGAAATTCAATGTGAATAAATGACCTGGGGTGGTTGAGGATAGGAAGCTGTCGCCAGAGGAACACATAAAGACCATTGTGAGAGGAGCCGACGCGTCGCTTTCCAACTTCAGACTTGCTTTTAATTATAGGATGGTGAAACACTAAAGAATCTGTTCATGACTTTTGTGAGACCAAAGCTGGAATATGCAGCTGTTGTGTGATGCACAATCTCAAGAAGCACATCAATAAACTGGAAAAGGTGCAGAGACATGCTACAAAATGGCTTCCGGAACTGAAAAACATGAGTTACGAGGAGAAACTAGAACCGTTAAACATGCCGAAACTAGAA
>WNGS01167104.1:4802830-4810360 GCA_020271785.1 Procambarus virginalis | reverse complement strand
TTCCAAGCCTTGAGGCAATGAGTTCAAAGTCTTGCTGTAGGTGTTGAAGCAGCCAACCTAACTGCCCTGGCTAGCTCAGGTGCCGCCTATAGGCCTCCCTGGCGTCCACCAATCAGGGCTCCTGGCTAGGCTTTAGGCCTGCCCTGAAATTATGTTTTTTTTATTCTCGTAGAATTCTGAAATGTTCTCACGCTCCATGCAGGAAAGTGAGCAGACTTTATATGGCACCAGCTACATCCTGTCACACCGTCACACCCTGCCACACCCTGCCACACCCTGCCACACTCTGCCACACCCTGCCACACCCTGCCACACCCTGCCACACCCTGTCACACCGTCACACCCTGCCACACCCTGCCACACCCTGCCACACTCTGCCACACCCTGCCACACCCTGCCACACCCTGCCACACCCTGCCACACCCTGCCACACCCTGTCACACCCTGCCACACTCTGTCACACTCTGTCACACCCTGCCACACCCTGCTACTCCCTGCTACACCCTGTCACACCCTGCCACACTCTGTCACACCCTGCCACACCCTGCTACTCCCTGCTACACCTGTCACACTCTGTCACACTCTGTCACACTCTGTCACACCCTGCCACACCCTGCTACTCCCTGTCACACCCTGCCACACTGTCACACCCTGCCACACCCTGCTACACCCTGTCACACCCTGTCACACCATAGTGTATAACAAATCACTGGCAACAGGGGAACTGCCAGGTATTTGGAAAGCAGCTAATGTAGTCCCGATATACAAGAAAGAGGATAGACAGGAGGCACTGAACTACAGACCAGTGTCCCTAACCTGCATACCATGCAAGCTGATGGAGAAGATTGTGCGAAAAAACTAGTGGAGCATCTGGAGCGAAGGAACTTTGTAACACAGCACCAACATGGGTTCAGGGATGGCAGGTCCTGCCTCACAGGGTTACTTGAATTCTACGACCAGGCAACAAAAATAAGGCAAGAAAGAGAAGGGAGGGCAGACTGCATATTTTTGGATCGTCAGAAAGCCTTTGATACAGTGCCACACAAGAGGCTAGTGAAAAAGCTGAAGATGCAGGCTGGAGTGAAAGGGAAGGTACTCCGTTGGATAAGGAGTACCTAAGCAACAGGAGACAACGAGTCTGTGTGAGGGGTGAGGTCTCAGATTGGCGAGACGTTACAAGTGGAGTCCCGCAGGGGTCGGTCCTTGGACCTATACTGTTTCTGATATATGTAAATGATCTCCCAGAGGGTATAGAATCGTTTCTCTCAATGTTTGCCGATGATGCAAAAATTATGAGGAGGATTGAAACGGAGGACGATGGTAGGAGGCTACAGGATGACCTAGACAGACTGAGTGAATGGTCCAACAAATGGCTGTTGAAGTTCAACCCGAGTAAATGCAAGGTAATGAAACTAGGCAGTGGAAACAGGAGGCCAGACACAGGATACAGAATAGGAGATGAAGTACTTAATGAAACAGACAGAGAGAAAGATCTAGGAGTTGATATCACACCAAACCTGTCTCCTGAAGCCCACATAAAAAGAATACCGTCTGCGGCATATGCGAGGCTGGCTAACATCAGAACAGCGTTCAGGAACCTGTGTAAGGAATCATTCAGAATCTTGTACACCACATATGTAAGACCAATCCTGGAGTATGCAGCCCCAGCATGGAGCCCGTACCTTGTCAAGCACAAGACGAAGCTGGAAAAAGTCCAAAGGTATGCCACTAGACTAGTCCCAGAACTAAGAGGCATGAGTTATGAGGAAAGGCTGCGGGAAATGCACCTTACGACACTGGAAGACAGAAGAGTAAGGGGAGACATGATCACAACCTACAAAATCCTCAGAGGAATCGACCGGGTAAACAAGGATAAACTATTCAACACGGGTGGGACGCGAACAAGGGGACACAGGTGGAAACTGAGTACCCACATGAGCCACAGAGACGTTAGAAGGAACTTTTTCAGTGTCAGAGTAGTTAATGGATGGAATGCATTAGGCAGTGATGTGGTGGAGGCTGACTCCATACACAGTTTCAAGTGTAGATATGATAGAGCCCAGTAGGCTCAGGAACCTGTACACCAGTTGATTGACAGTTGAGAGGCGGGACCAAAGAGCCAAAGCTCAACCCCCGCAAGCACAATTAGGTGAGTACAATTAGGTGAGTACACACACACCCACACACACACACACACACACACACACACACACACACACACACACACACACACACACACACACACACACACACCCACCCACACACACACCACCCACCCACACACACACACACACACACACACACACACACACACACACACACACACACGCACCCACACACGCACCCACACACACACACCCACACACACACACACACACACACACACACACACACGCACCCACACACACACACCCACACACACACACACACACACACACACACACACACACACACACACACACACGCACCCACACACACACACACACACACACACACACACACACACACACACACACACACACACACACACACAGACCTCCATCTGTCCACCAAGAGGCGTCTCCCGTCAGGCAGAGACAGAGATGTAAATAACCTTGGCGTCTCCTGTACACCAGCTGGAGCAGAACAAGGTGCAGTTAATACAATGCGATACACAAATACATCTGGGAAGTGAAGCAACTGGTTCATACATTATACAACACCACCCTCCCTCGCCCAACTAAAGCACCTACAATTGGGCATGTGTTGTATTATACAACACCTGCACTATCCCCCCCCCCAAGGGGTCCAGGACTCGACCCGGCACGACCCGAGGCTACCTGGAGTATACCTGGAGGATATACTTGGGGCATACCTGAGTGGGTTCTGGGAGGGGGCTCTACTCCCCAAGCCCCCGGCCAGCGAGCGGGCTTGAATTCTGATTACTTGATCCACTATACTGTTGCTTGTAGCGGCCCGCAGGCACTTAGGTACCCACGACAGCCTGGTTGTTCTGGCACGGCAGCAACGTGTCTGGGTCTTTCTTGGAGGCGTCCACTTTCTTGGTGGCGTCCACTTTCTTGGTGGCGTCCACTTTCTTGGTGGCGTCCACTTTCTTGGTGGCGTCCACTTTCTTGGTGACGTCCACTTTCTTGGTGGCGTCCACTTTCTTGGAGGCGTCCACTTTCTTGGTGGCGTCCACTTTCTTGGTGGCGTCCACTTTCTTGGTGGCGTCCACTTTCTTGGTGGCGTCCACTTTCTTGGTGGCGTCCACTTTCTTGGTGACGTCCACTTTCTTGGTGGCGTCCACTTTCTTGGTGGCGTCCACTTTCTTGGTGGCGTCCACTTTCTTGGAGACGTCCACTTTCTTGGTGGCGTCCACTTTCTTGGTGGCGTCCACTTTCTTGGAGACGTCCACTTTCTTGGTGGCGTCCACTTTCTTGGTGGCGTCCACTTTCTTGGAGACGTCCACTTTCTTGGTGGCGTCCACTTTCTTGGAGACGTCCACTTTCTTGGTGGCGTCCACTTTCTTGGAGACGTCCACTTTCTTGGTGGCGTCCACTTTCTTGGTGGCGTCCACTTTCTTGGTGACGTCCACTTTCTTGGTGACGTCCACTTTCTTGGTGACGTCCACTTTCTGGTGACGTCCACTTTCGTGGTGACGTCCACTTTCGTGGTGACGTCCACTTTCGTGGTGACGTCCACTTTCGTGGTGACGTCCACTTTCTTGGAGGCGTCCACTTTCGTGGTGACGTCCACTTTCGTGGTGACGTCCACTTTCTTGGTGACGTCCACTTTCTTGGAGACGTCCACTCTCTTGGAGACGTCCACTTTCTTGGTGACGTCCACTTTCTTGGTGGCGTCCACTTTCTTGGAGGCGTCCACTTTCTTTCAGTATACTGAGGTGGCACTGGCACCTCTACTCTCCACTGGGTCTCCCTGCACACCCGCCTCCCATGATCCAGCATGTTGTTGTTGTGTCGCAGAGTGCATAGGGCGCGACCTTCCAGCACCTCCCATCTGCGACGCCTTCACGGTCGTGGGTCTCAAAGTCTGACCAGCTTCAGGGGTCAGACTTTGGGGGGGGGGGGACCCTGAGGTCTGCCCTTCAGGCGAGGTGTGGCAGGTGTGTATCTGACTCTGGCACGAGGCAGGTGTGTATCTGACTCTGGCACGGGGCAGGTGTGTATCTGACTCTGGCACGGGGCAGGTGTGTATCTGACTCTGGCACGGGGCAGGTGTGTATCTGACTCTGGCACGGGGCAGGTGTGTATCTGGCTTGGTCTCCTACCCTACAACACCGTAGCTGGCTTGGTCTCCTAACCTACAACACCGTAGCTGGCTTGGTCTCCTAACCTACAACACCGTAACTGGCTTGGTCTCCTACCCTGCAACACCGTAGCTGGCTTGGTCTCCTACCCTACAACACCGTAGCTGGCTTGGTCTCCTACCCTGCAACACCGTAGCTGGCTTGGTCTCCTACCCTACAACACCGTAGCTGGCTTGGNGGACACATGAGAGGGGACACAGACGACGGGACACATGAGAGGGGACACATGAGAGGGGACACAGGACGACGGGACACAGGAGAGGGGACACAGGACGATGGGACACATGAGAGGGGACACATGAGAGGGGACACAGGACGACGGGACACCTGAGAGGGGACACATGAGAGGGGACACAGGACGACGGGACACAGGAGAGGGACACAGGACGACGGGACACATGAGAGGGACACAGGACGACGGGACACATGAGAGGGGGAACATGAGAGGGGACACAGGACGACGGGACACAGGAGAGGGGACACAGGACGACGGGACACATGAGAGGGGACACGGACGACGGGACACAGGAGAGGGGACACAGGAGAGGGGACACAGGACGACGGGACACCGGAGAGGGGACACAGGACGACGGGGACACATGAGAGGGGACACATGAGAGGGGACACAGGACGACGGGACACATGAGAGGGGACACATGAGAGGGGACACATGAGAGGGTACACATGAGAGGGGACACAGGACGACGGGACACAGGAGAGGGGACACAGGACGACGGGACACATGAGAGGGGACACAGGACGACGGGACACATGAGAGGGGACACAGGACGAGGGACACAGGAGAGGGGACACAGGACGACGGGACACATGAGAGGGGACACAGGACGACGGGACACATGAGAGGGGACACAGGACGACGGGACACATGAGAGGGGACACATGAGAGGGGACACGGAGAGGGGACACAGGACGACGGGACACATGAGAGGGGACACATGAGAGGGGACACATGAGAGGGGACACAGGACGACGGGACACAGGAGAGGGGACACATGACGACGGGACACATGAGAGGGGACACAGGACGACGGGACACATGAGAGGGGACACATGAGAGGGGACACAGGAGAGGGGACACAGGACGACGGGACACATGAGAGGGGACACATGAGAGGGGACACATGAGAGGGGACCGGACGACGGGCACATGAGAGGGACATATGACGACGGGACACATGAGAGGGGACACAGGAGAGGGACACAGGACGAGGGACACAGGAGAGGGACACAGGACGACGGGACACATGAGAGGGGACACAGGAGGGGGACACAGAACGACGGGACACATGAGAGGGGACACATGAGAGGGGACACAGGACGACGGGACACATGAGAGGGGCACATGAAAGGGGACACAGGACTACGGGACACATGAGAGGGGACACAGGACGACGGGACACAGGAGAGGGGACACAGGACGACGGGACACAGGACGACGGGACACATGAGAGGGGACATGAGAGGGGACACATGAGAGGGGACACGAGACTGGACAATGAGAGGGGACACAGGACGACGGGACACAGGACGATGGGACACATGAGAGGGGACACAGGACGACGGGACACAGGAGAGGGGACACATGAGAGGGGACACATGAGAGGGGACACAGGACGACGGGACACAGGAGAGGGGACACAGGACGACGGACACAGGAGAGGGGACACATGAGAGGGGACACATGAGAGGGGACACAGGACGACGGGACACAGGAGAGGGGACACAGGACGACGGGACACATGAGAGGGGACACAGGACGATGGGACACATGAGAGGGGACACAGGACGACGGGACACAGGAGAGGGAACACAGGACGACGGGACACATGAGAGGGGACACAGGACGATGGGACACATGAGAGGGGACACAGGACGACGGGACACAGGAGAGGGGACACAGGACGACGGGACACAGGAGAGGGGGACACAGGACGACGGGACACATGAGAGGGGACACAGGACGACGGGACACATGAGAGGGGACACATGAGAGGGGACACGATAAGCTCAGATAAGCCAGAGGAGGCAGAAGGAATGTCCCTCACGATAAGGGGAGGAGACAAGGGGAATATATTAGACGGAGAACCAGGTCAGGTTTGATACAAGGTGCAACCAAGACAAGGGCAGCTGGGGCCCGGAGCTAAAGCACTCGGTACACACAATTAGGTGAGCACTCGAGCACTGGAGGGAGGGTCATTTGTGGAATGGCAGCCGGAGTGGTTGGGCACTCTCCTGGTGCCTGGAGTGTTTGGGCACTCTCCTGGTGCCTGGAGTGTTTGGGCACTCTCCTGGTGCCTGGAGTGTTTGGTGACTCTCCTGGTGCCTGGAGTGTTTGGGCACTCTCCTGGTGCCTGGAGTGTTTTGGGCACTCTCCTGGTGCCTGGAGTGTTGGGCACTCTCCTGGTGCCTGGAGTGTTTGGTGAGTCGGTCCCCCCTCACACACACACACACACACACACACACACACACACACACGCACACACACACACACGCACACGCACACGCACACGCACACGCACGCACACAAGCAGGAATAAAACATTCCCAACACGAACATAATATATTTGTCATTGGGGGTAAAAGTTAGCGATTAATTAATGAAATGGAATTTGGTAACATATTTATTACCTGGTTACCCGCCAGAACATGGATTGGCGGAGGCTCTGATTGGTCATACTGATTGGTGGAGGCTCTCTGATTGGTGGAGGCTCTGATTGGTCATACTGATTGGTGGAGGCTATGATTGGTCATACTGATTGGTGGAGGCTCTGAATGGTCATACTGATTGGTGGAGGCTCTCTGATTGATCATACTGATTGGTGGAGACTCTCTTGATTGGTCATACTGATTGGTGGAGGCTCTCTGATTGGTCATACTGATTGGTGGAGGCTCTCTGATTAGTCGTACTGATTGCTGGACGCTCTGACTGGTCAGACTGATTGGTGGAGGCTATCGGATTGATCATTTTGATTGGTAGAGGCTTCCTGATTGGTCACACTGATTAATAAAGGGTGACTGATTGGTCACACTGATTGGTGAAGGCGGCCTGATGGCGGCTTAACGATAGTGTGGACAATCCTTTGATGATTGTGATGATTGATGATCTCTGGCCCATTAGCGTAGAATCTAATCCAGGATTATTAGTGTGAATCTGAAAACCAATCATAAAGAGGACTTGAACCCGGGCCCGCGATAAAGGT
>WNGS01167104.1:4790330-4795330 GCA_020271785.1 Procambarus virginalis | reverse complement strand
ACCCTGCCACACCTGCCCCACCCTGCCACACCCTGCCACACCCTGCCACACCCTGTCACACCCTGCCACACCCTGTCATACCCCTGTCACACCCTGCCACACCCCGTCACACCCTGTCACACCCTGCACTCTGCCACACCCTGCCACACCCTGTCATACCCTGCCACCCTGCCACACCCTGCCACACCCTGCCGCACCCTGCCACACCCTGCACACCTCCCACACTATCACATCCTGCCACACCCCTGCCACACCCTGCCGCACCCTGCACACCCTGTCACACCCTGCCGCACCCTGCCACACCCTGCCACACCCTGCCGCACCCTGCCACACCCTGCCGCACCCTGCCACACCCTGCCACCACCCCTGCCACACCCTGCCCACCCTGTCACCACCTGCCACCCTGCCCACACCCTCCCACACTATCACATCCTGCCACACCCCTGCCACACCCTGCCACACCCTGCCACACCCTGCTACACCCTGCCGCACCCTGCCACACTCTGCCGCACCCTGCCACACTCTGCCGCACCCTGCCACACCCTGCCGCACCTGCCACACCCTGCCGCACCTGCACACCCTCCCACACTGCCACACCCTCCCACACCCTGCCACACTGTAATAATCTGAGATATCAGACAAGGGGAGCAACAGAAGGAGTTTACTAATTTAAAATACTGAATACAAACTTAGATACAGGCTGCCACCCCCACCTTTCTCACCACACTCTGAATGTGTCCACTACTGATCTCCCAGCGAGGACGGCAATCAGTAAACATGAACTCAAGGGTTTGGCCAATATAAACACTAAGACTTAGACACACTAACTCCAATTCCTTAACAAGCGCCACCCAGTTTAAAGTTCCTTCGGTCTAATTAACTCCGCCTTTCCAAGCCTTGAGGTAATGAGTTCAAAGTCTTGCTGTAGGTGTTGAAGCAGCCAGCCTAACTGCCCTGGCTAGCTCAGGTGCCGCCTATAGGCCTCCCTGGCGTCCACCAATCAGGGCTCCTGGGTAGGCTTTAGGCCTGCCCTGAAATTATGTTTTTTTATTTTCGTAGAATTCTGAAACGTTCTCACTCTCCATGCAGGAAAGTGAGCAGACTTTATATGGCACCAGCTACATCCTGTCACACCGTCACACCCTGCCACACCCTGTCACACCCTGTCACACTGTCACACTCTGTCACACCCTGCCACACCCTGCTACTCCCTGTCACACCCTGCCACACCCTGCTACACCCTGTCACACCCTGTCACACCATAGTGTATAACAAATCACTGGCAACAGGGGAACTGCCAGATATTTGGAAAGCAGCTAATGTAGTCCCGATATACAAGAAAGGGGATAGACAGGAGGCACTGAACTACAGGCCAGTGTCCCTAACCTGCATACCATGCAAGCTTATGGAGAAGATTGTGCGAAGAAAGCTAGTGGAGCACCTGGAGCGAAAGAACTTTGTAACACAGCACCAACATGGGTTCAGGGATGGCAGGTCCTGCCTCACAGGGTTACTTGAATTCTACGACCAGGCAACAAAAATAAGGCAAGAAAGAGAAGGGAGGGCAGACTGCATATTTTTGGATCGTCAGAAAGCCTTTGATACAGTACCACACAAGAGGCTAGTGAAAAAGCTGGAGATGCAGGCTGGAGTGAAAGGGAAGGTACTCCATTGGATAAAGGAGTACCTAAGCAACAGGAGACAACGAGTCTGTGTGAGGGGTGAGGTCTCAGATTGACGAGACGTTACAAGTGGAGTCCCGCAGGGGTCGGTCCTTGGACCTATACTGTTTCTGATATATGTAAATGATCTCCCAGAGGGTATAGAATAGTTTCTCTCAATGTTTGCCGATGATGCAAAAATTATGATGAGGATTGAAACGGAGGACGATAGTAGGAGGCTACAGGATGACCTAGACAGACTGAGTGAATGGTCCAACAAATGGCTGTTGAAGTTCAACCCGAGTAAATGCAAAGTAATGAAACTAGGCAGTGGAAACAGGAGGCCAGACACAGGATACAGAATAGGGGATGAAGTACTTAATGAAACAAACAGAGAGAAAGATCTAGGAGTTGATATCACACCAAACCTGTCTCCTGAAGCCCACATAAAAAGAATAACGTCTGCGGCATATGCGAGGCTGGCTAACATCAGAACAGCGTTCAGGAACCTGTGTAAGGAATCATTCAGAATCTTGTACACCACATATGTAAGACCAATCCTGGAGTATGCGGCCCCAGCATGGAACCCGTACCTTATCAAGCACAAGACGAAGCTGGAAAAAGTCCAAAGGTATGCCACTAGACTAGTCCCAGAACTAAGAGGCATGAGTTACGAGGAAAGGCTGCGGGAAATGCACCTTACGACACTGGAAGACAGAAGAGTAAGGGGAGACATGATCACAAGCTACAAAATCCTCAGAGGAATCGACCGGGAAAACAAGGATAAACTATTCAACACTGGTGGGACGCGAACAAGGAGACACAGGTGGAAACTGAGTACCCACATGAGCCACAGAGACGTTAGAAGGAACTTTTTCAGTGTCTGAGTAGTTAACAAATGGAATGCATTAGGCAGTGATGTGGTGGAGGCTGACTCCATACACAGTTTATAATGTAGATATGATAGAGCCCAGTAGGCTCAGGAAACTGTACACCAGTTGATTGACAGTTGAGAGGCGGGACCAAAGAGCCAAAGCTCAACCCCCGCAAGCACAATTAGGTGAGTACACACAGACCTCCATCTGTCCACCAAGAGGCGTCTCCCGTCAGGCAGAGACAGAGATGTAAATAACCTTGACGTCTCGTGTACACCAACTGAGGCAGAACAAGACGCAGTTAATACAATGCGATACACAAATACATCTGGGAAGTGAAGCAACTGGTTCATACATTATACAACACCACCCTCCCTCGCCCAACTAAAGCACCTACAATTGGGCATGTGTTGTATTATACAACACCTGCACTATCCCCCCCCCCCCAAGGGGTCCAGGACTCGACCCGGCACGACCCGAGGCTACCTGGAGTATACCTGGAGGATATACTTGGGGCATACCTGAGTGGGTTCTGGGAGGGGGCTCTACTCCCCAAGCCCCCGGCCAGCGAGCGGGCTTGAATTCTGATTACTTGATCCACTATACTGTTGCTTGTAGCGCCCCGCAGGCACTTAGGTACCCACGACAGCCTGGTTGTTCTGGCACGGCAGCAACGTGTCTGGGTCTTTCTTGGAGGCGTCCACTTTCTTGGTGACGTCCACTTTCTTGGTGGCGTCCACTTTCTTGGTGGCGTCCACTTTCTTGGTGGCGTCCACTTTCTTGGTGGCGTCCACTTTCTTGGTGGCGTCCACTTTCTTGGTGGCGTCCACTTTCTTGGTGGCGTCCACTTTCTTGGTGACGTCCACTTTCTTGGTGGCGTCCACTTTCTTGGTGGCGTCCACTTTCTTGGTGACGTCCACTTTCTTGGTGGCGTCCACTTTCTTGGTGGCGTCCACTTTCTTGGTGGCGTCCACTTTCTTGGAGGCGTCCACTTTCTTGGTGGCGTCCACTTTCTTGGTGGCGTCCACTTTCTTGGAGGCGTCCACTTTCTTGGTGACGTCCACTTTCTTGGTGGCGTCCACTTTCTTGGTGGCGTCCACTTTCTTGGTGGCGTCAACTTTCTTGGTGACGTCCACTTTCTTGGAGGCGTCCACTTTCTTGGTGGCGTCCACTTTCTTGGTGGCGTCCACTTTCTTGGTGACGTCCACTTTCTTGGTGGCGTCCACTTTCTTTGTGACGTCCACTTTCTTGGAGGCGTCCACTTTCTTGGAGGCGTCCACTTTCTTGGTGGCGTCCACTTTCTTGGTGGCGTCAACTTTCTTGGTGACGTCCACTTTCTTGGAGGCGTCCACTTTCTTGGAGGCGTCCACTTTCTTGGTGGCGTCCACTTTCTTGGTGACGTCCACTTTCTTGGTGGCGTCCACTTTCTTGGTGGCGTCCACTTTCTTGGTGGCGTCCACTTTCTTGGTGGCGTCAACTTTCTTGGTGACGTCCACTTTCTTGGAGGCGTCCACTTTCTTGGTGGCGTCCACTTTCTTGGTGACGTCCACTTTCTTGGTGGCGTCCACTTTCTTGGTGACGTCCACTTTCTTGGAGGCGTCCACTTTCTTGAGGCGTCCACTTTCTTGGTGGCGTCCACTTTCTTGGTGGCGTCCACTTTCTTGGTGGCGTCAACTTTCTTGGTGACGTCCACTTTCTTGGAGGCGTCCACTTTCTTGGTGGCGTCCACTTTCTTGGTGACGTCCACTTTCTTGGTGGCGTCCACTTTCTTGGTGGCGTCCACTTTCTTGGTGGCGTCCACTTTCTTGGTGGCGTCCACTTTCTTGGTGGCGTCCACTTTCTTGGTGGCGTCCACTTTCTTGGTGGCGTCCACTTTCGTGGTGACGTCCACTTTCGTGGTGGCGTCCACTTTCTTGGAGGCGTCCACTTTCTTGGTGGCGTCCACTTTCTTGGTGGCGTCCACTTTCTTGGTGGCGTCCACTTTCTTGGTGGCGTCCACTTTCGTGGTGACGTCCACTTTCTTGGTGGCGTCCACTTTCTTGGTGGCGTCCACTTTCGTGGTGACGTCCACTTTCGTGGTGGCGTCCACTTTCTTGGAGGCGTCCACTTTCTTGGTGGCGTCCACTTTCTTGGTGACGTCCACTTTCGTGGTGGCGTCCACTTTCTTGGTGGCGTCCACTTTCTTGGTGGCGTCCACTTTCTTGGTGGCGTCCACTTTCGTGGTGACGTCCACTTTTTGTGGTGCGTCCACTTTCTTGGTGGCGTCCACTTTCTTGGTGGCGTCCACTTTCTTGGTGGCGTCCACTTTCTTGGTGGCGTCCACTTTCTTGGTGACGTCCACTTTCTTGGAGACGTCCACTTCTTGGAGACGTCCACTTTCTTGGAGACGTCCACTTTCTTGGTGACGTCCACTTTCTTGGTGACATCCACTTTCTTGGAGGCGTCCACTTTCTTGGTGACGTCC
>WNGS01167104.1:4714173-4732754 GCA_020271785.1 Procambarus virginalis | reverse complement strand
GCACTGTTGAACTCTAAGATTCTTATTCGAGTATAATTATTGTATTTGACTTCATTTGAGATGTCACTGTGGAGTGACAATGTACCTTTTGTAATTAATATTCCACAAGAGGCCAGATCGCTGCCCCTCTATAGACATCACCTCAGTGCCTCTAACCTTCCTCTCTATCTCTCTCACACCCTTTATCTACCTTTTCCGGGTTCCTATTATCTCGCCCTAATGGGCTTTGCAATTACGTTTGTAACCCCCCACTTACGTGTGTGTTCCAGGGGAGTCCTCGAACGCTTGGCCTGATTTTCTCCAAGTTCTGACCATCACCAGTACACACTGTACTGGGAGGGTTCCACGTGTATTTCTTGAATTATTGTTGATTCACTAACTTAATATGGCTTTTTAAGCTATATTAGCCATATATTTATAGCGTAATATGGCTATAATATGCTAAGTTAATATGGCTATCATTCGGAAGTGTCTGGGGTTGAAGTCCTACTGTCTAGTGTTTGGGGTTGACTGTCTACTGTCTAGTGTCTGGGGTTGACTGTCTACTGTCTAGTGTCTGGAGCTGACTGTGCCCCAGCACTTGGGCTGGACGGTAGAGCGACGGTCTCGCGTCATGCAGGTCGGCGTTCAATCCCCGACCGTCCACCACAAGTGGTTGGGCACCATTCCCTTCCCACCGTCCCATCCCAAATCCTTATCCTGACCCCTTCCCAGTGCTATATAATGGCTTGGCACTTTCCCCTGGTAACTCCTTCCCTTCCTGCTGTCTCCTACATATTCACTATTTGTATCTGCTATTAGCTATTAGCTCTTGGACCCCGCCTTTCTAACCAATTTATTTATCTTCTATTATGTCTAGTATATATATTTCTCACACATCCACAGGAAGCAGCCCGTAGCAGTTGACTAACTCCCAGGTACCTATTTACTGCTAGGTAAACAGAGGCATCAGATGAAACTGTTCCCATTCGTTTCTGCCGGGTCCGGGAATCGAATCAGGGACTTTTCAACTATGTCTCCTGAGCGCTGTCATCTCGGCCGCGAGGACCTGTGTGTGTACTCGCCTAGTTGTGTTTGCAGGGTCGAGCATCAGCTCTTAAGCCCCGCCTTCCGACCATCAATAGTTCAATGCAGTGATTCTTTTCATTCGTTTTTGTAATGATATTAACATTTACAGTTGTGTATGGTATTGTCTTGGTCCACTTGCCCAACCAGTTCCGTCCACTTGTTGACGACTGTCAACAGTTCCTCCTGACAGCCCTGTGGCTCATCTGTGTTCCCAGCTGTCAACTATGCCCTCTCCTTCTGCTGTTCCTCTATCTGAACAATGCTTCTGTATCTACTTTGTCAACCTTAGTATCTTGTATGTCGTCATCATGTCTTTCCTGTTCCACCTTTCCTACAGTGTAGTCAGTTCCAGTTCCCTCAGTCATTCTTCATAGGTCAGTCCCCTCAACTCTGGAACGAGTCTTGTTCCATATTTTTGGGCCTTTTTCTAGTTTTGTTTTGTGTGTGTACTCACCTAGTTGTGCTTGCGGGGGTTGAGCTCTTGCTCTTTGGTCCCGCCTCTCAACTGTCAATCAACTGGTGTACAGGTTCCTGAGCCTATTGGGCTCTATCATATCTACACTTGAAGCTGTGTATGGAGTCAGCCTCCACCACATCACTGCCTAATGCATTCCATCTGTTAACTACTCTGACACTGAAAACGTTCTCTCTAGCGTGTGTGTGTGTGTGTGTGCGTGTGCGTGCGTGTGCGTGTGCGTGCGTGGGGAGGCTGGCAACCCCAGCCAGCCCGCCACAGCTCCGCCATTGATTTGCGTCCAGTGTACCTAGAGGCAGTGAGGGTGTGAGGTAGCTGCTCGCCCTCGGAGCCTGTGATACTCGCCCCTCTCCTCTACCACCCTCCTCTACGAGGTCGTCCTCGAACCCCCACCCCTCGCTTGACCTTCGAGAGTGACGCCGGTAACCCAAGGAGTAGTAATGCCTCGTCAATGGCTCCCTTAGAGACCTCGTGATCCTCTAAGATATACTGTCAATCTCGTAGCTACAAACGTGGATAATTTCTCAACCAATTATCATATCTAAAGTGGAATTGGCAGTTTAAAACAGTGTATATTGTGCCTATATAAGCCGTTTAAACTAAACTCATTGTTATCTGCGGTGATGCTGTCAGAGAGATTCATCTCCTGTCTCGTAGGCATGTGAAACTGTTTTGGAAATTTTTTAAAAGAGCATTAGACGACTTTGTGAGTGGAAGAGCTGGACCATTGGCAAGGTGGAGGTGGTCGTAAATACTGTGTGAGGCGAGGGTGCTAGTGAGAGGGTGAGGAGCATCATGAGGTGGTGATGAGATGAAGGGAGGCTGGGATGGTGTGCGTCCCTCAGCCTGGTGAACAACACTGTTCATCACGGTGCAACAACAGTGTTCAACACGGTGCAACACTACTGTTCAACACGTAGCAACACTACTGTTCAACACGTAGCAACACTACTGTTCAACACGTAGCAACACTACTGTTCAACACGTGCAACACCACTGTTCAACACGTGCAACACTACTGTTCAACACGTAGCAACACTACTGTTCAACACGTAGCAACACTACTGTTCAACACGTAGCAACACTACTGTTCAACACGTAGCAACACTACTGTTCAACACGGTGCAACACTACTGTTCAACACGTGCAACACTACTGTTCAACACGGTGCAACACTACTGTTCAACACGTGCAACACTACTGTTCAACACGGTGCAACACTACTGTTCAACACGGTGCAACACTACTGTTCAACACGTGCAACAACGTTCAACACGTAGCAAACACTACTGTTCAACACGTAGCAACACTCTGTTCAACACGGTGCAACACCACTGTTCAACACGTAGCAACACTACTGTTCAACACGTAGCAACACTACTGTTCAACACGTAGACACACTACTGTTCAACACGTAGCAACACTACTGTTCAACACGGTTGCAACACCACTATTCAACACGTAGCAACACTACTGTTCAACACGTAGCAACACTACTGTTCAACACGTAGCAACACTACTGTTCAACACGTAGCAACACTACTGTTCAACACGTAGCACACCACTGTTCAACACGGTGCAACACCACTGTTCAACACGGTGCATCACCACTGTTCAACACGGTGCAACACCACTGTTCAACACGGTGCAACACCACTGTTCAACACGTAGCAACACTACTGTTCAACACGGTGCAACACCACTGTTCAACACGGTGCATCACCACTGTTCAACACGGTGCAACACCACTGTTCAACACGGTGCAACACCACTGTTCAACACGGTGCATCACCACTGTTCAACACGTAGCAACACTACTGTTCAACACGTAGCAACACCACTGTTCAACACGGTGCAACACCACTGTTCAACACGGTGCAACACCACTGTTCAACACGTAGCAACACTACTGTTCAACACGTAGCAACACTACTGTTCAACACGGTGCAACACCACTGTTCAACACGGTGCATCACCACTGTTCAACACGGTGCAACACCACTGTTCAACACGGTGCAACACCACTGTTCAACACGTAGCAACACTACTGTTCAACACGTAGCAACACTACTGTTCAACACGGTGCAACACCACTGTTTAACACGGTGCATCACCACTGTTCAACACGGTGCAACACCACTGTTCAACACGATGCAACACCACTGTTCAACACGTAGCAACACTACTGTTCAACACGTAGCAACACTACTGTTCAACACGGTGCAACACCACTGTTCAACACGTAGCAACACTACTGTTCAACACGTAGCAACACCACTGTTCAACACGTAGCAACACCACTGTTCAACACGTAGCAACACTACTGTTCAACACGTAGCAACACTACTGTTCAACACGGTGCAACACCACTGTTCAACACGTAGCAACACTACTGTTCAACACGTAGCAACACCACTGTTCAATACGTAGCAACACTACTGTTCAACACGGTGCAACACCACTGTTCAACACGGTGCATCACCACTGTTCAACACGTAGCAACACCACTGTTCAACACGGTGCAACACCACTGTTCAACACGTAGCAACACCACTGTTCAACACGGTGCAACACCACTGTTCAACACGGTGCAACACCACTGTTCAACACGGTGCAACACCACTGTTCAACACGGTGCAACACCACTGTTCAACACGTAGCAACACTACTGTTCAACACGGTGCAACACCACTGTTCAACACGTAGCAACACCACTGTTCAACACGGTGCAACACCACTGTTCAACACGTAGCAACACTACTGTTCAACACGTAGCAACACCACTGTTCAACACGGTGCAACACCACTGTTCAACACGGTGCATCACCACTGTTCAACACGGTGCATCACCACTGTTCAACACGGTGCATCACCACTGTTCAACACGGTGCAACACCACTGTTCAACACGTAGCAACACTACTGTTCAACACGTAGCAACACCACTGTTCAACACGGTGCAACACCTCTGTTCAACACGGTGCAACACCACTGTTCAACACGTAGCAACACCACTGTTCAACACGGTGCAACACCGCTGTTCAACACGGTGCATCACCACTGTTCAACACGGTGCAACACCACTGATCAACACGGTGCAACACCACTGTTCAACACGTAGCAACACTACTGTTCAACACGTAGCAACACCACTGTTCAACACGGTGCAACACCACTGTTCAACACGGTGCATCACCACTGTTCAACACGGTGCAACACCACTGTTCAACACGGTGCATCACTACTGTTCAACACGGTGCAACACCACTGTTCAACACGGTGCAACACCACTGTTCAACACGTAGCAACACTATTGTTCAATACGTAGCAACACCACTGTTCAACACGTAGCAACACCACTGTTCAACACGGTGCATCACCACTGTTCAACACGTAGCAACACTACTGTTCAACACGTAGCAACACCACTGTTCAACACGGTGCAACACCACTGTTCAACACGTAGCAACAACACTGTTCAACACGGTGCAACACCACTGTTCAACACGTAGCAACAACACTGTTCAACACGGTGCAACACCACTGTTCAACACGTAGCAACACCACTGTTCATCACGTAGCAACACCACTGTTCAACACGTAGAAACACCACTGTTCAACACAGACAAACAAATTCACTGTTCAACACACGATTGCGAACAATTACTGCCTCCAATTGATAGTTCAACTGAACAATTTGTTCATAAACTATCCCACTTCACACATACAGGTATAAAAAGATAATTTATTATGCATTTAGCGTGAAATTTCACCATTACTGGAGGACGGCCAGTCACTATAGTGTATTAATTGATAGTGTTTTGTGTTTGAAAATAATTTAGAAACCAGGAGCAAAAGGTGTAAGATAGTGGCCGAGAGCAGAGAGCAGACACCTGCTCCTCCTTGAACAGTGTCTTGGAGCATGCAGGGCCATTGTCTTAACGAGCTAACGGTTGTTAACGGTAGTTAACGGGCTTAGAGAGTCTCCTGATGGCTGCCTCTCTGCCCGGCGTGGATAATTGTGGGTGAGGTTTGGGCAGTGACCTTCCACATGTGTCGCCTCGGGTACATGTTTGTGTGTATGGCTCGGGGTGTGTCCATACATGCATGAGTGGCAGGTGTGTGACACTCTCTCCCCCGGGGTCCCGACGGGAAGTAGCCCGGGGGATTCTTCCCTCACGTCAAGGATCGCTAACTGTCGCCTCCTGCAGGAGGCACGCCGTTTGTTCCTCTCATTCACGATGCCTCTGTGAGTCACAGGAAGCCTGCTGTGTCCTCAGGCTGCTGCTGCTGGCGCTGCTGCTCCTGGCGCAGTGTGTCTGCGTCCTCTCCACTACCAGACACACACCATCCCAAGCCTCGCTCGAATCCAAGAGGCTTCCGGAATCTACAACGAGACTCTTTGGCACTGTGAGACAAATGGTTACATCTCCGGCCATGCCGGAGGCACGAGAGGCACTCCTGGAGGATGCTTCGAAGATGCCTCCATCCGGCCCAGTCCGGACTCTGATCAATATGTGGCATACGCCGGCGGACTCGTCGCTAAAACTCCTCCACAACGAATCCCACTCATCTATCACGTCTGCGGGCTCTCTGCTGAGGGCGCGGAGCCGTCTGCTGGGGCAGATTACGCGGACACATCTCCCGCAGAAGTCGTCGGATACTGCGCTCTCTGAGACCTACAGCGCGTCGTTCTCTGGGTCGTTTAGTCGCGATAATTACGGCACTCGGCCCCCGCAGCCACTACACAAATACGTCGCAAGTTTAAGATATCAGACTGTAAGTGGCCGCTATCTCAGCGACGTGAAAGATCAGCCCTGGAACAGCGTGGAAAATCGATCACTCACGCGCGTGGAAGATCACTCACTCAGCCGTGTGGCAGACTCATCACTCAGCCGTGTTGATCAGCCGCCTACCGGACTGGAGAACACATACGGACACATGGACACACGTAATGGACACATCGACGTCTCTGTGAGCCTCGCTGCCGGAGCTCTTAACTCTCACGACGTGGCCGGCGCCACAGAGTCAGGTGCTCGGGGCTCCCAAGAGCTACCTGGCAGCCATAATCGGCCGGCCCGGAGTGCCACTATGGCACTAGGGTGCAACAGAGACCGGTTAAGGACCAATCTCAACTCGAGCCAAACGCGCGAGCCAGCGAACAAAATTGACCCTCTTAGTGCTAGACTGGTGATAGGCAACACCCCGCCAGAGGAGCTGCCACAGCAGACTGACGCAGCTGATGCTGTGAGACGCCTCGCTGTTCCCTCCCTCACCTCCAACAACAGCCAAACTCCGCTACAACTTCCCGACTTCTCTGCTTCAGCTGGCGCCGCCATGGAAGTAAATGACTCTGACGATAGCTCATTCCGTGTCCTCTTCTCCCGCGCCGCGGAAGCTGCTCATCCCGAGCGGTCGGACGCTGCGTCGGCGTTCCGGGCTGTTCAGATGGAAATTTCCGACGCAATTAATGAGAGCAGCGGCGCGGATAACGACACCAGCGGCGATAGTGAGTATAGTGAATGGCAGGGTCGTAGCGAGGAAGTAGACGCCGCTAGGAACAGCCAAGACGAGGAACTTGACTTCGAAGAGGAAGCTGAAGACAGCGCCTCTCTCCTCCGGAACAGACACAAGCGTAAAAGTGAGTATATTTTTTGACCTTTTGTGTCAAAAAGTGACCTTTTTTTTGTAAGATTCCTTGATGATGATATCAGCCATACACGCCCAGACGATGAGTCACGATAACGTGGCTGATGATAACCAAACGACACAGTCAGACGGAACGACGTGTCGTTCCGTCGTGAACAATTATCATCACATATCCACCTTCACACACCTTCATCAACATGACATAACTTCACTCCAATGTATAAGTATCTTATTAACTGTCTGTTGCATAAATTCCTGTTTAGTAGTGTACTACAGTGGCAGAGGCCTAGTTATTACTTAAGTACGATGTCAAACAGTCGCGTTACCGTGATGGTTACGGTGTTATCTTGATGTTACGGTGTTATCTTAATGTTACAGTGTTACGCTGATGTTACAGTGTTATCTTGATGTTACAGTGTTATCTTCAGAATTACAGTGTTACCTTTATGGTTACAAACTTATCTTGATAACTACCTCGATGGTTACAGTGTTCCCATGTTGACTAATGTGCTACACTGACGGCTACAGTGTTCCCTTGACGGCTACAGTGTTCCCTTGACGGCTACAGTGTTCCCTTGACGGCTACAGTGTTCCCTTGACGGCTACAGTGTTCCCTTGACGGCTACAGTGTTCCCTTGACGGCTACAGTGTTCCAATGACGGTCCACAACAGTCTTGCCTCTCCTTCCTGGTTCAACATTTCCTGAGGCCTCGAACCCCGACCCTGATATCTCCTGTGGCCTCGACCTTCCTCAGCAGGTCTCCACACACGGAGATGGCCAGCAGGGGGGGTGATTCAAATAGCTTTGGCTATCACCTCCTTATGTCCTGGTCCGTCGTGATGGTCAAGTTGTTTTAAGGCGTCCTGGTACATACCAGTTATGTTGCTCCTGGCAGTATGGGTTCGAGTCACTTCGGGAGTGAGTTTTCAGTGTTACTTTAAAAAAACATGACGTTTCGAATACTTCTCGTATTCCTTATCAGATCTTAAGGAAAACCAGGAGCCACACTAAACAAGCAGATAACAAGAGATATCAAACGACACTGGTTATAAAACAAAGCATTTAAGCTGACTTGAACTGCTCACACCCAATAAAACTTTTTAATTATCACATGGATATAAAAGCTAATTTAAATAATAATAATTATAAATAACTATTAAAACAAACCACACTGTTAAACTTACCTGAAGTGATCACACTAAGGTGAACTTGATCATTAACGTTGTTAAAGATTCGTTACCTGGAACGAAAGTTCCAAGTAGCACGGGCTATGGTGAGCCCGGAGAATAATAACCACGGAAAATCAACACTAATACAACACTTATAATAGTGACTACACACTTACCAAAAAATTTATATAAAACACAAGGAAAAATAGAAAAAATTGTAAAATAATAGCCAAAATCTTATAAAAACTTGAATATCAAACAAAACTTAACATTAAACAATTAATTAAGACGTAACATGTTACGTCTTAATTAAACAACTATAACAAAATACACTTGAAATAAGTCAAAAGATAAATCATGGTAGACTAAAGCAAAAATTAAAAAAACACCAGGATGAATTATAAATCAAAATACAAGGACTACTGTGGCATAATACAACACTCTGCATAATCACAACACTGTGCATAATACAACACTGTGCATAATACACCGTGGCATAACACAACACTGTACATAATACAACACTGCATAATACAGTGTACAATTGAACAGCCGAAAGGTTGTTATTTAGCTAACAATCAATTTAGGTCAGATTAGCCATGTTAGGTCAGATAGGCCAAGTTAGGTCAGATTAGGCAAGTTAGGTCAGATTAGGCCAAGTTAGGTCAGATTAGGCCAAGTAGGTCAGATTAGACCATGTTAGAATGGGTTACGTTAGGTTAGATTAAGTTGGTTAGGTTAGGTTAGGTTGAGATTACATTCTCTTACCTGTATGATAGAGTAAGTTAGAATTCACCACAGCGTAACAATGGCCTCTTAGCTCCTACCCTCTCAGCGAGGCTTCAGGTTATCTTGAGATGATTTCGGGGCTTTAGTGTCCCCGCGGCCCGGTCCTCGACCAGGCCTCCACCCCCAGGAAGCAGCCCGTGACAGCTGACTAACACCCAGGTACCTACTTTACTGCTAGGTAACAGGGGCATAGAAAGAAACTCTGCCCATTGTTTCTCGCCGGGGCCTGGGATCGAACCCAGGACCACAGGATCACAAGTCCAGCGTGCTGTCCGCTCGGCCGACCGGCTCCCTTACTGCCGGTGAGGGAGGCAGCCTCCAGCGGGGGCAGGGAACTCACCTCGACACCCGGAAACAGATATGGCACCTCACCACAATGGCAACTCTTGCCATTACGGCAGTGAGGAGGCTAACAGCTCCCGCACGAGAGGTCAGGTCAGCTGAGACCTCTTACCTGTCAGCGGGACAGCGGTCATTACGGTTAATAGCTGCGGTAGAGACAAGGCTTTTAGACCCAGGCTGGCCAGCAGGACGGGACTTATGTTACTCTCTGAGAAGAACAGTTCGAGTGTGTTGGTGGTAGACCAATTACGTGTGTTGGATGATGGTAGACCAATTATGTGTGTCGGATGATCAACAGTGTGATGAAACACTCACACCACTGTACAAGCACTCAAGCAACACTTCAGTGGCAGTAACACAGCCACACCCCACTTGAGTGCTCGCTTAAATTAAGTGTTCGCTCTCATTACAGTGATCCATACACTGATTCTGGGCTCAATCTTTCACTGTTGGTGCTGTGGGAACAGTGTTGGTGCTGTGGGAACACTGTTGGTGCTGTGGGAACACTGTTGGTGCTGTGGTAACACTGTTGGTGCTGTGGGAAGTGTTGGTGCTGTGGTAACACTGTTGGTGCTGTGGGAACAGTGTTGGTGCTGTGGGAACACTGTTGGTGCTGTGGTAACACTGTTGGTGCTGTGGTAACACTGTTGGTGCTGTGGTAACACTGTTGGTGCTGTGGTAACACTGTTGGTGCTGTGGTAATACTGTTGGTGCTGTGGGAACACTGTTGGTGCTGTGGTAACACTGTTGGTGCTGTGGTAACACTGTTGGTGCTGTGGTAACACTGTTGGTGCTGTGGTAACACTGTTGGTGCTGTGGGAACAGTGTTGGTGCTGTGGGAACACTGTTGGTGCTGTGGTAACACTGTTGGTGCTGTGGGAACACTGTTGGTGCTGTGGTAACACTGTTGGTGCTGTGGTAATACTGTTGGTGCTGTGGGAACACGGTTGGTGCTGTGGTAACACTGTTGGTGCTGTGGGAACAGTGTTGGTGCTGTGGGAACAGTGTTGGTGCTGTGGGAACACTGTTGGTGCTGTGGTAACACTGTTGGTGCTGTGGTAACACTGTTGGTGCTGTGGGAAGTGTTGGTGCTGTGGTAACACTGTTGGTGCTGTGGGAACACTGTTGGTGCTGTGGTAACACTGTTGGTGCTGTGGGAACAGTGTTGGTGCTGTGGTAACAGTGTTGGTGCTGTGGTAACACTGTTGGTGCTGTGGTAATACTGTTGGTGCTGTGGTAACACTGTTGGTGCTGTGGGAACACTGTTGGTGCTGTGGTAACACTGTTGGTGCTGTGGGAACAGTGTTGGTGCTGTGGTAACAGTGTTGGTGCTGTGGTAACACTGTTGGTGCTGTGGTAATACTGTTGGTGCTGTGGTAACACTGTTGGTGCTGTGGGAACACTGTTGGTGCTGTGGTAACACTGTTGGTGCTGTGGTAACACTGTTGGTGCTGTGGGAACACTGTTGGTGCTGTGGTAACACTGTTGGTGCTGTGGGAACACTGTTGGTGCTGTGGTAACACTGTTGGTGCTGTGGTAACACTGTTGGTGCTGTGGTAATACTGTTGGTGCTGTGGTAACACTGTTGGTGCTGTGGGAACACTGTTGGTGCTGTGGTAACACTGTTGGTGCTGTGGGAACACTGTTGGTGCTGTGCTACGCTTGATTCGTGTCAATAATCAAGTATCAACTGATGACAAAGTCACTCACAGCTTTGTAAACATGGGTTGACGCTAGGGAAGAGGCTTATATATTGATCGGTAGTGTGTCTGTGTGTGTGGATCATCTAGCCTATTGTTGGTGAGCTCTGGCAAGTGGCACGGACTCACTCAAGCACATGGTTGGAAATCACTCAAGCGAGTCCGCGAGAGATTGAGTCACACACACACACACACACACACACACACACACACACACACACACACACACACACACACACACACACACACACACACACACACACACACATGGTCCAACAAATGGCTGTTGAAGTTCAACCCAAGTAAATGCAAAGTAATGAAATTAGGCAGTGGAAACAGCAGGCCAGACACAGGATACAGAATAGGTGATGAAGTACTTAATGAAACGGACAGAGAGAAAGATCTAAGAGTTGATATCACACCAAACCTGTCTCCTGAAGCCCACATAAAAAGAATAACGTCTGCGGCATATGCGAGGCTGGCTAACATCAGAACAGCGTTCAGGAACCTGTGTAAGGAATCATTCAGAATCTTGTACACCACATATGTAAGACCAATCCTGGAGTATGCGGCCCCAGCATGGAGCCCGTACCTTGTCAAGCACAAGACGAAGCTGGAAAAAGTCCAAACGTATGCCACTAGACTAGCTCCAGAAGTAAGAGGCATGAGTTACGAGGAAAGGCTGCGGGAAATGCACCTTACGACATTGGAAGACAGAAGAGTAAGGGGAGACATGATCACAACCTACAAAATCCTCAGAGGTATTGACAGGGTAGACAAGGATAAACTATTCAACACTGGCGGGACGCGAACAAGGGGACACAGGTGGAAACTGAGTACCCACATGAGCCACAGAGACGTTAGAAGGAACTTTTTCAGTGTCGGAGTAGTTAACAGGTGGAATGCATTAGGCAGTGATGTGGTGGAGGCTGACGCCATACACAGTTTCAAGTGTAGATATGATAGAGCCCAATAGACTCAGGAACCTGTACACCTGTTGATTGACAGTTGAGAGGCGGGACCAAAGAGCCAGAGCTCAACCCCTGCAAGCACATCTAGGTAAGTACACCATCATCCTGGGCTTCTCACACCCACACAGGTATTCTCTTAACATAATTAATTTCAGTTATTAAAGTGTTATGCTGGAGGGCAGCGGTTGGCAGCCATGATAGCAACTCTCCCGTTATCAACTTGTAAAGATAACAACTGAGGATAGCAACATTATTCTCAGGTCACATTGCTCATATTTCCTATTCAAATATTTGAATAACAAAAGATCGTTAACAATTTCGAACTTTGCTGACACAAAGTTCACTAGAAACTTTGCTGGAACTTTTCCAGTAATATATCCCAAGGTAATGTATTATTGTAGATTAATATAATGATGTATTATCGTAGATTAATACAATATAATGTATTATTGTAGATGAAAGATTGAGTTCTGTTTTTATTTATGAAAATTCGTGTTTTTTTTGGAGATATGATTTATTAATGTCAAGGGTTTAATGACGGTCTATGATCACTGACAGTCTGTGATCACTGACAATCTGTGATCACTCTGACAGTCTGTGATCACTCTGACAGTCTGTGATCACTGACAGTCTGTGATCACTGACAGTCTGTGATCACTGACAGTCTGTGATCACTGACAGTCTGTGATCACTGACAGTCTGTGATCACTCTGACAGTCTGTGATCACTGACAGTCTGTGATCACTGACAGTCTGTGATCACTGACAGTCTGTGATCACTGACAGTCTGTGATCACTGACAGTCTGTGATCACTGACAGTCTGTGATCACTCTGACAGTCTGTGATCACTGACAGTCTGTGATCACTGACAGTCTGTGATCACTGACAGTCTGTGATCACTGACAGTCTGTGATCACTCTGACAGTCTGTGATCACTGACAGTCTGTGATCACTGACAGTCTGTGATCACTGACAGTCTGTGATCACTGACTGTCAGAGTGAATTCCAATACATTTACACAGCAATTAACGACTCCATTAACTTGTACACGTCAGATGTCCGGCACAGACGACCAGACGACTAACGAGACTTTCCAGAGGGTCGTCACAGTGCTGGAGGGTCGTCACAGTGCTGGAGGGTCGTCACAGTGCTGGAGGGTCGTCACAGTGCTGGAGGGTCGTCACAGTGTTGGAGGGTCGTCACAGTGCTGGAGGGTCGTCACAGTGCTGGAGGGTCGTCACAGTGTTGGAGGGTCGTCACAGTGCTGGAGGGTCGTCACAGTGCTGGAGGGTCGTCACAGTGCTGGAGGGTTGTCACAGTGCTGGAGGTTTGTCACAGTGCTGGAGGGTCGTCACAGTGCTGGAGGGTTGTCACAGTGCTGGAGGGTCGTCACAGTGCTGGAGGGTCGTCACAGTGCTGGAGGGTTGTCACAGTGCTGGAGGGTCGTCACAGTGCTGGAGGGTTGTCACAGTGCTGGAGGGTCGTCACAGTGCTGGAGGGTCGTCACAGTGCTGGAGGGTCGTCACAGTGCTGGAGGGTCGTCACAGTGCTGGAGGGTCGTCACAGTGTTGGAGGGTCGTCACAGTGCTGGAGGGTCGTCACAGTGCTGGAGGGTCGTCACAGTGCTGGAGGGTCGTCACAGTGCTGGAGGGTCGTCACAGTGCTGGAGGATCGTCACAGTGTTGGAGGGTCGTCACAGTGCTGGAGGGTCGTCACAGTGCTGGAGGGTTGTCACAGTGTTGGAGGGTCGTCACAGTGCTGGAGGGTCGTCACAGTGCTGGAGGGTTGTCACAGTGCTGGAGGGTCGTCACAGTGCTGGAGGGTCGTCACAGTGCTGGAGGGTCGTCACAGTGCTGGAGGGTCGTCACAGGACTGAAGGGTCGTCACAGGACTGAAGGGTCGTCACAGTGCTGGAGGGTCGTCACAGTGTTGGAGGGTCGTCACAGTGCTGGAGGGTCGTCACAGTGTTGGAGGGTCGTCACAGGACTGAAGGGTCGTCACAGGACTGAAGGGTCGTCACAGGACTGAAGGGTCGTCACAGGACTGAACGGTCGTCGTCACAGGACTGGACGGTCGTCACAGGACTGGACGGTCGTCACAGGAGTAAAGAGTCGTCCCGCCTCGCCCGGCTGAAGCAAATGATTACATTACCAAATTATCTCAGCGGTTCTTCGGCTGCATAAAACTGCCCTCGTTGCTGGCTTCATTAACATAATACACGATATATATATACACCGGATATATACACCGGATATACCGGATATATGCGGCATATTGGGTGCTCGGGAGCTACCGTACCTCACCCCGCTGGAGGGCCTCGGCATAATTATCGTACGTCACTGCTGAAGCTATCGTACTCCAGGAGGTAAGTTATCGTGCTCAAGGACCTGAGACGTCGTACCCGAGGCCCGGAGTTATCGTGCTGAACAGGGCGGAGAGATCTGGTTCAAGTGGTTCAATATTCGCTGATATATTGTGTTTGTGTGGGTGTGTGCTTATCTAGTGCTGCTTGCTTAGTTGTGCTTGCGGAGGTTGAGCTCTGGCTCTTTGGTCCCGCCTCTCAACTGTCAATCAACTGGTGTACAGGTTCCTGAGCCTAATGGGCTCTATCATATCTACACTTGAAACTGTGTATGGAGTCAGCCTCCACCACATCGCTTCCTAATGCATTCCATTTGTCAACCACTCTGACACTAAAAAAGTTCTTTCTAATATCTCTGTGGCTCATTTGGGCACTCAGTTTCCACCTGTGTCCCCTAGTGCGTGTGCCCCTTGTGTTAAATAGCCTGTCTTTATCTACCCTATCAATTCCCTTCAGAATCTTGAATGTGGTGATCATGTCCCCCCTAACTCTTCTGTCTTCTAGCGAAGTGAGGTTTAATTCCCGTAGTCTCTCCTCGTAGCTCATGCCTATCAGCTCGGGTACTAGTCTGGTGGCAAACCTTTGAACCTTTTCCAGTTTAGTCTTATCCTTGACTAGATATGGACTCCATGCTGGGGCTGCATACTCCAGGATTGGCCTGACATATGTGGTATACAAAGTTCTGAATGATTCCTTACACAAGTTTCTGAATGGCGTTCGTATGTTGGCCAGCCTGGCATATGCTGCTGATGTTATCCTCTTGATATGAGTGTGTGTATCTATGTGTGTGTGTGTGTGTGTGTGTGTGTGTGTGTGTGTGTGTGTGTGTGTGTGTGTGTGTGTGTGTGTGTGTGTGGTAAATCCTGACACAAATCGCCTACATTCCCTTGAGAAATCCTAACGTTGAGACATAAACATTCAGGGAACATATTGTATACACCAGAGCTGAGGAATACTTCAGTGGGAGTGTATTACAGCAGGTGTGGGAGCCTCGTATACACACCCCAATGGTCGCCAGCGGTGATAACCTGTCTCCCGGCAGGTGTGGGAGGTGTGTTGTGTCTCCCGGCAGGTGTGGGAGGGGGGAGGTGTGTTGTGTCTCCCGGCAAGTGTGGGAGATGTGTTGTGTCTCCCGGCAGGTGTGGGAGGGGGGAGGTGTGTTGTGTCTCCCGGCAGGTGTGGGAGGGGAAGGTGTGTTGTGTCTCCCGGCAGGTGTGGGAGGGGGGAGGTGTGTTGTGTCTCCCGGCAGGTGTGGGAGCCTCGTATACACACCCCAATGGTCGCCAGCGGTGATAACCTGTCTCCCGGCAGGTGTGGGAGGTGTGTTGTGTCTCCCGGCAGGTGTGGGAGGGGGAGGTGTGTTGTGTCTCCCGGCAGGTGTGGGAGGTGTGTTGTGTCTCCCAGCAGGTGTGGGAGGGGGAGGTGTGTTGTGTCTCCCGGCAGGTGTGGGAGGGGGAGGTGTGTTGTGTCTCCCGGCAGGTGTGGGAGGTGTGTTGTGTCTCCCAGCAGGTGTGGGAGGTGTGTTGTGTCTCCCAGTAACGATGTTGGTGTCACCTGGAACACATCTTCAGAAATAATAGACACGAACCCCTCACATATATATATATATATATATATATATATATATATATATATATATATATATATATATATATATATATGCGAACAAGCCTGAATGGTCCCCAGGCATATATGCGACTGAAAACTCCACACCCCAGAAGGGACTCGAACCCGTACTGCCAGGATAGCCCCACAAAGTGAGGTGATTCGATGAAATAACTATGCCCGAGATTTACCACCAAATGCCGTCGGGACGGTGGGGAAAAATAGCCTCGGCTACCATCGCCTTTTGTACGGTCACTGTTGGTCGAGTGGTTAAGGTACCGTGAATAGTAGTTGCTTTGTGCTCCTGGCTGTCTGGGTTCGAGTCACTTATGGGGTGTGGAGTTTTTATTTGCATATATGCTAGTGTGCTGCCTGGTACGTAGCCGAGGTGAAGGTAAAGCCCAATCACATTAGCTCCAAAAAACTTCGATTTGCGTGTTATTCATGCCCGTGCCGCCTCTTGGCTGGTTAAATCTTGCTCACTTGAAGGTGAAGCACTTCAGGTATGGAGGTTATCTTGAGATGATTTCGGGGCTTAGCGTCCCCGCGGCCCGGTCCTCGACCAGGCCTTCTTTCTGTTACACACCCCCAGGAAGCAGCAGCCCGTGGTAGCTGTCTAACTCCCAGGTACCTATTTACTGCTAGGTGAACGGTCACATCAGGGTGAAAGAAACCTTTTGCCCATTTGTCTCCGCCACCACCGGGGATCGAACCCGGAACCTTAGGACTACGAATCCGAAGCGCTGTCCACTCAGCTGTCAGGCGACAGCTGGCTAAGGTCAACATTACAGGCACCAGCTGGCTAAGGTCAACATTACAGGGACCAGCTGGCTAAGGTCAACATTACAGGCACCAGCTGGCTAAGGTCAACATTACAGGGACCAGCTGGCTAAGGTCAACATTACAGGGACCAGCTGGCTAAGGTCAACATTACAGAGACCAGCTGGCTAAGGTCAACATTACAGGCACCAGCTGGCTAAGGTCAACATTACAGGCACCAGCTGGCTAAGGTCAACATTACAGGCACCAGCTGGCTAAGGTCAACATTACAGGCACCAGCTGACTAAGGTCAACATTACAGGGACCAGCTGGCTAAGGTCAACATTACAGGGACCAGCTGAGTAAGGTCAACATTACAGGCACCAGCTGAGTAAGGTCAACATTACAGGCACCAGCTGACTAAGGTCAACATTACAGGCACCAGCTGGCTAAGGTCAACATTACAGGCACCAGCTGACTAAGGTCAACATTACAGGGACCAGCTGGCTAAGGTCAACATTACAGGCACCAGCTGGCTAAGGTCAACATTACAGGCACCAGCTGGCTAAGGTCAACATTACAGGCACCAGCTGAGTAAGGTCAACATTACAGGCACCAGCTGACTAAGGTCAACATTACAGGGACCAGCTGGCTAAGGTCAACATTACAGGCACCAGCTGGCTAAGGTCAACATTACAGGCACCAGCTGGCTAAGGTCAACATTACAGGACCAGCTGAGTAAGGTCAACATTACAGGGACCAGCTGAGTAAGGTCAACATTACAGGAACCAGCTGGCTAAGGTCAACATTACAGGCACCAGCTGACTAAGGTCAACATTACAGGGACCAGCTGTATATATATATATATATATATATATATATATATATATATATATATATATATATATAATATATATATATATATATATATATATATGCAAATTTAAGGAGGAAACTTATACTAAAGTATTGGATAAGCATATGAAGCAACTTGGAGAGAATGTCAATGCAACATGTCTGGGCAGCCTGCCATTCATGATGCAATATTGCATGCAATGTATAAACTCATCGGTCTGGATGAAAGTTAACTGCCAAAACAGCAACATTCAACAACCTCACATTGTGTTGTAACAACGTGAAAAGGAATTAGTTTACAGAGGTTGGAGATATTGCGTCAGATTTTGTTGACAAGTTCAATGATGTTCGTAATATACCACTTAGAAACGTCGTGCAAAAATATTGAACAAAAATTCCTATCCATGAAGTAGTTGTATATCTTGAGGTTATCTTGAGATGATTCCGGGGCTTTAGTGTCCCCGCGGCCCGGTCCTCGACCAGGCCTCCACCCCCAGGAAGCAGCCCGTGACAGCTGACTAACACCCAGGTACCTATTTACTGCTAAGTAACAGGCCCATCAGGGTAAAAGAAACTCTGTCCATTGTTTCTCGCCGGCGCCCGGAATCGAACCCGGGACCACAGGATCACGCGTCTAGTGTTCTGTCCACTCAGCCACCGGATCCCGTACCAGCGGCACCAGGAACTAGACCTCAACCCCCCCCTAGTCACTGATAGGTAATATTGATAGGTAAACACTGAACCCAGATGAGAACATATTACATTCATCATATGCATACCCATATTCATACATACATGTATACATACACATAGCCTAGCATGTATTACAGACATTCT
>WNGS01167104.1:4701673-4709173 GCA_020271785.1 Procambarus virginalis | reverse complement strand
GCTGTCGGATTTAGGAATCCCTTAAATACATTTTGCCCAACCACACGCGGACGTTCTCTCAGGACTGGACACCAAGTCCAACCCTGGACTCTAGAGTCTCCTACACAGGTAAAGCTTGGCACCTCCGTCTTGTGGCAGCTCCTCAGGACACAACTCATAAGTCTTTAAGACTGAGTTCTCAATCTTCCATTTTAAGATGATGTTTTAAGACGTTTTAAGATGTTTTAAGATGACGTTAGGAAACTGGGTGGTTGATTTATGAGACAAATTAACGGGTAATATTGCTTATGGGGTCACTATGATCGATGTTGAGGCTTCTGAGGGTCACTATGATCGATGGTGAGGCTTCTGAGGTCACTATGATCGATGGTGAGGCTTCTGAGGTCACTATGATCGATGGTGAGGCTTCTGGGGTCACTATGATCGATGGTGAGGCTTCTGAGGGTCACTATGATCGATGGTGAGGCTTCTGAGGTCACTATGATCGATGGTGAGGCTTCTGGGGGTCACTATGATCGATGGTGAGGCTTCTGGGGGTCACTATGATCGATGGTGAGGCTTCTGGGGTCACTATGATCGATGGTGAGGCTTCTGGGGTCACTATGATCGATGGTGAGGCTTCTGGGGTCACTATGATTGATGGTGAGGCTTCTGGGGGTCACTATGATCGATGGTGAGGCTTCTGGGGGTCACTATGATCGATGGTGAGGCTTCTGGGGTCACTATCATCGATGGTGATGCTTCTGGGGTCACTATCATCGATGGTGATGCTTCTGGGGGTCACTATGATCGATGGTGATGCCTCTGGGGGGTCACTATCATCGATGGTGATGCCTCTGGGGGGTCACTATCATCGATGGTGATGCCTCTGGGGTCACTATGATCGATGGTGTTGCCTCTGGGGTCACTATGATCGATGGTGATGCCTCTGGGGGTCACTATGATCGATGGTGAGGCTTCTGGGGGTCACTATGATCGATGGTGAGGCTTCTGGGGGTCACTATGATCGATGGTGATGCTTCTGGGGGTCACTATGATCGATGGTGAGGCTTCTGGGGGTCACTATGATTGATGGTGATGCCTCTGGGGGGTCACTATCATCGATGGTGAGGCCTCTGGGGGGTCACTATGATCGATGGTGATGACTCTGGGGGTCACTATGATCGATGGTGCTGCCTCTGGGGGTCACTATCATCGATGGTGATGCCTCTGGGGGGTCACTATCATCGATGGTGATGCTTCTGGGGTCACTATGATCGATGGTGCTGCCTCTGGGGGGTCACTATCATCGATGGTGATGCCTCTGGGGGGTCACTATCATCGATGGTGATGCCTCTGGGGGTCACTATCATCGATGGTGATGCCTCTGGGGGGTCACTATGATCGATGGTGATGACTCTGGGGGTCACTATGATCGATGGTGATGCCTCTGGGGGGTCACTATCATCGATGGTGATGCCTCTGGGGGTCACTATCATCGATGGTGATGCTTCTGGGGGGTCACTATGATCGATGGTGTTGCCTCTGGGGTCACTATGATCGATGGTGATGCCTCTGGGGTCACTATGATCGATGGTGATGCTTCTGGGGGTCACTATCATCGATGGTGATGCTTCTGGGTGGTCACTATGATTGATGGTGATGCCTCTGGGGGTCACTATCATCGATGGTGATGCTTCTGGGGGGTCACTATGATCGATGGTGATGACTCTGGGGGTCACTATGATCGATGGTGATGCCTCTGGGGGGTCACTATCATCGATGGTGATGCCTCTGGGGGGTCACTATCATCGATGGTGATGCTTCTGGGGGTCACTATCATCGATGGTGATGCTTCTGGGGGTCACTATCATCGATGGTGATGCTTCTGGGGGTCACTATGATCGATGGTGTTGCCTCTGGGGTCACTATGATCGATAGTGATGCCTCTGGGGTCACTATGATTGATGGTGATGCTTCTGGGGTCACTATGATCGATGGTGAGGCTTCTGGGGGTCACTATGATCGATGGTGAGGCTTCTGGGGGTCACTATGATCGATGGTGATGCTTCTGGGGGTCACTATGATCGATGGTGAGGCTTCTGGGGGTCACTATGATCGATGGTGCTGCCTCTGGGGGTCACTATGATCGATGGTGATGACTCTGGGGGTCACTATGATCGATGGTGATGCTTCTGAGGGTCACTATGATCGATGGTGATGCTTCTGAGGGTCACTATGATCGATGGTGATGCTTCTGAGGGTCACTATGATCGATGGTGATGCTTCTGAGGGTCACTATGATCGATGGTGATGCTTCTGAGGGTCACTATGATCGATGGTGAGGCTTCTGAGGGTCACTATGATCGATGGTGATGCTTCTGAGGGTCACTATGATCGATGGTGATGCTTCTGGGGGTCACTATGATCGATGGTGATGACTCTGGGGGTCACTATGATCGATGGTGATGACTCTGGGGGTCACTATGATCGATGGTGATGACTCTGAGGGTCACTATGATCGATGGTGCTGCCTCTGGGGGTCACTATGATCGATGGTGATGACTCTGGGGGTCACTATGATCGATGGTGATGACTCTGGGGGTCACTATGATCGATGGTGTTGCCTCTGGGGTCACTATGATCGATGGTGATGACTCTGGGGGTCACTATGATCGATGGTGATGACTCTGGGGGTCACTATGATCGATGGTGATGACTCTGGGGGTCACTATAATCGATAGTGATGCCTCTGGGGGTCACTATGATCGATGGTGATGCCTCTGGGGGTCACTATGATCGATGGTGATGCTTCTGGGGTCACTATGATCGATGGTGATGCTTCTGGGGGTCACTATGATCGATGGTGATGCTTCTGGGGGTCACTATGATCGATGGTGAGGCTTCTGGGGGTCACTATGATCGATGGTGAGGCTTCTGGGGGTCACTATGATCGATGGTGAGGCTTCTGGGGGTCACTATGATCGATGGTGAGGCTTCTGGGGTCACTATGATCGATGGTGAGGCTTCTGGGGGTCACTATGATCGATGGTGATGCTTCTGGGGTCACTATAATCGATGGTGATGCCTCTGGGGGTCACTATGATTGATGGTGAGGCTTCTGGGGGTCACTATGATCGATGGTGATGCCTCTGGGGGGTCACTATGATCGATGGTGATGCCTCTGGGGGTCACTATGATCGATGGTGATGCCTCTGGGGTCACTATCATCGATGGTGATGCCTCTGGGGGTCACTATCATCGATGGTGATGACTCTGGGGGTCACTATGATCGATGGTGATGACTCTGGGGGTCACTATCATCGATGGTGATGCTTCTGGGGGTCACTATGATCGATGGTGATGCCTCTGAGGGTCACTATGATCGATGGTGATGCCTCTGGGGGTCACTATCATCGATGGTGCTGTCTCTGGGGTCACTATCATCGATGGTGCTGTCTCTGGGGGTCACTATCATCGATGGTGCTGTCTCTGGGGGTCACTATAATCACTGTCGTGGCCCATGGGGGGGGGTCAGTGGGGTCCAGCAGACCCCCAGAGCCTGCCGTGGAGTGGGATCCTTGGGGTTTAAAGTCGCCCTGCTCAAGTTGCCAGTATTAGCTATGGTTCCAGCTGGGTGAATCACGGTCGGATTCAATAACGGTGAATTGGGAATATCCTGGTCTGGTTCTCCGTTGGGGTTAGGCCTGGCGCGTGTCGAATATGAGGTTGGAGGGGGTTGGATATTTCCCTGTTTGGGATTAGACCTGGATATTTCTCAAATGGGATTTGTAAACTGTATTGGCTTTTGGGACTTCACAATAGGGTGTGTTTGGGGTGTTTCTAAATGGGTAGTTATCCCTGGGGTGTTTCTTAAATTGGGGTTAATTGGATGTCTTGCGTTTGGAGTTAGTGTTTCTGAACTGTTGTGAGGCATTTGGTGGTTGTTAGCTGTAGGTAGGCTTGGATGGTTGTCATTTGCTGTTAGGCCTGGGTGGTAGCAATTGGGATAGGCCTGGATGATTCTTAATTTAGGATTAGGGATGAGTGGGATAAGTGCGAATGGAATTCAATTTGGGCGAGGATTAATCGGGCTTAAATTCGACTCTTGTGGCGTCGGGCTGGACTTGAGGTCCACTGGAATAGGACTCGACTGGTGTTCTAGTGGGTTGGGGTTCGACTGCGAGGTTTTAACGAGGATATGGTTAGACTTGGAGGTCGTTAAACGGAGATGAAGGCGTTGGCGTGGGGGTTTAATAAGCAGTTGGTGGTTTAGCTGGAGGTTTAACTAGTGGTTTCACTTGAATAGGGGTTCACTGGGGGGTGGGAATCATCTCCGTTGGGGTTTGGCTCAGCCCTCGGAGGGTCCTGCGAGCATGAGGTTGAACAGGCTTCCTGCACGCTCCCAAACTGTTCTGTTCTGACGCTGTTATGTGCTGCTGAGAGAACAGTCACCCCCTGCCTGCACCTGTGGAGTACATGGAGACAACGTTCTAGTCCGTTCTGAATCCTTGTCACGTTCAACCAAACTATTGTTACTTTCTTTCTGCATCGTGAATAATGTTTGCTCACGTAAAACACATGTCCGTCCCAGCGTGATTAGGGTCAAGGGCTCGTTAGGCTAATGACAGAATCACCGGTATTTAGCACTCATAGAGTTAGCAAAGAGTGTATAGAAGTAATAATAATGGTAGGTGATTATAAAGTAGTGGGTGTTATATATTGATAAAAGATGCCCAATTAGAGGCTTGTTCCGCCTGCAATATAGCACTGATAATGCGACAGTTTGAGCGTCGTGATGACCAATGTTGCTCACGACGGGAAATAATTGGTCGGTGATTCTGTATGCAATAATGTTGCTTTTTCCTGTCTCTAGAACATAAATAATTATTCTGATAGTTTAAGTCCGCTGTTCCTGTCTGTCTGTCTAATCACTGCTCCTCCTCCTCCTCCTAGTCGAGCTCTGGCTCTTTGGTCCCGCCTCTCAACTGGCAATCAACGGTGTACAGGTTCCTGAGCCTATTGGGCTCTGTCATATCTACACTTGAAGCTGTGTAGCTGTGTACAGCCAAATGCTGTTTCAGTCATAAAGTTGTGTGTGTGTAAACTAAAGTCTTTGAAAATGTAATAAGTTTTACGAAACGCGCTCAAGTGTCGCGTCAGACTAGAATAAAAATTAAATTTGGAGAATTGATTTTCATTACCGTCATCATTAAGAAGAAACATAAGGAAATTTGAGAAAATTCGTGTTAGAATTATTAATCTTACTTTTTCAGTCATATTTAATAACATATATATATATATATATATATATATATTATATATATATATATATATTATATATATATATATATATATATATAATATATATATATATATATATATATATATATGCCAAGGACCTCCCTGCTCCTAGGACCTCCCTGCGCCTAGGACCTTCCTGCTCCTAAGACCCTCCCTGCTCCTAGGACCTTCCTGCTCCTAGGACCTTCCTGCTCCTAGGACCTCCCTGCGCCTAGGACCTCCCTGCTCCTAGGACCTCCCTGCTCCTAGGACCTCCCTGCTCCTAGGACCTCCCTGCTCCTAGGACCTCCTGCTCCTAGGACCTCCCTGCTCCTAGGACCTCCCTGCTCCTAGGACCTCCCTGCTCCTAGGACCTCCCTGCTCCTAGGACCCTCCCTGCTCCTAGGACCTCCCTGCTCCTAGGACCTCCCTGCTCCTAGGACCTCCCTGCTCCTAGGAAATGGGCCAATCAGCCAACCAAGATAAATCGAGTTGATAATCTGAAAACTGTCATTAAAACATTTTTTTAATGTTTTGGTCACATTTTCTTGATATTACCATTACTGGGGTGAGAGTTCTCTCTCTCTCTCTCTCTCTCTCTCTCTCTCTCTCTCCTCTCTCTCTCCTCTCTCTCCTCCTCTCTCTCTCTCTCTCTCTCCTCTCTCTCCTCTAGGGGAGGGCCACACCCAGCACACAAGGGCCACACTCCAGGTCGTACACTTTCGTGGTGATTTATACAATAAGTGCTTTCAAACTAAGTTAATTTAGATGATAAAGTGAGGTTTAGGACTTACCTGAGGAGTGTGTGGAGGGCTAGTGTGTGTGTGTGGAGGGCTGGTGTGTGTGTGTGGAGGGCTGGTTGGTGTGTGTGGTGTGGAGGGGCTTTGGTGTGTGTGTGGAGGGCTGGGTGTGTGTGTGTGGAGGGCTGGTGTGTGTGTGTGTGTGGAGGGCTGGTGTGTGTGTGTGGAGGGTTGGTGTGTGTGTGTGGAGGGTTGGTGTGTGTGTGTGGAGGGCTGGTGTGTGTGTGTGTGTGGAGGGCTGGGTGTGTGTGTGTGGAGGGTTGGTGTGTGTGTGTGTGTGTGTGGAGGGCTGGTGGGTGTGGTGGAGGGCTGGTGGTGTGTGTATGTGTGGAGGGCTGGTGTGTGTGTTTGTGGAGGCTGGTGGTGTAGTGTTGTGGAGGGCTGGTGTGTTGTGTGTGTGTGTGGAGGGCTGGTGTGTGTGTGTGGAGGGCTGGTGTGTGTGTGTGGAGGGCTGGTGTGTGTGTGTGTGTGTGGAGGGCTGGTGTGTGTGTGTGGAGGGCTGGTGTGTGTGTGTGGAGGGCTGGTGTGTTGGTGTGTGAAGGAGGGCTGGTGTGTGTGTGGAGGGTTGGTGTGTGTGTGTGGAGGGTTGGTGTGTGTGTGTGGAGGGCTGGTGTGTGTGTGTGTGTGGAGGGCTGGTGTGTGTGTGTGTGGAGGGTTGGTGTGTGTGTGTGTGTGTGTGGAGGGCTGGTGTGTGTGTGGAGGGCTGGTGTGTGTGTATGTGTGGAGGGCTGGTGTGTGTGTGGAGGGCTGGTGTGTGTGTATGTGTGGAGGGCTGGTGTGTGTGTGTGTGTGGGAGGGCTGGGTGTGTGTGTGTGTGGAGGGCTGGTGTGTGTGTGTGTGTGGGAGGGCTGGTGTGTGTGTGTGTGTGGAGGTGTGTGTGTGTGTGTGGATGGTGTGTGTGTGTGTGTGGGCTGGTGTGTGTGTGTGTGGTGTGTGTGTGTGTGTGTGAGCTGTGTGTGTGTGTGTGTGTGAGGTGGTGTGTGTGTGTGGAGGGCTGTGTAGGTGTGTGTGTTGTGGAGGGCTGGTGTGTGTGTGTGTGTGGTGGAGGGCTGGTGTGTGTGTGGAGGGCTGGTGTGTGTGTGGAGGGCTGGTGTGTGTGTGTGGAGGGCTGGTGTGTGTGTGTGGAGGGCTGTGTGTGTGTGTGTGTGGGAGGGCTGGTGTGTGTGGTGTGGAGGGCTGGTGTGTGTGTGTGGAGGGCTGGTGTGTGTGTGTGTGTGGAGGGCTGGTGTGGTGTGAGTGGAGGGGCTGGTGTGTGTGTGTGTGTGTGGAGGGCTGTTGTGTGTGTGTGTGTGGAGGGCTGGGTGGTGGTGTGTGGAGGGCTGGTGGGGTGTGTGTGGTGTGGAGGGCTGGTGTGTGTGTGTGGAGGGCTGGTGTTTGTGTGTGTGTGGAGGGCTGGTGTGTGTTGTGGAGGGCTGGTGTGTGTGGTGTGTGTGGAGGG
>WNGS01167104.1:4681475-4692499 GCA_020271785.1 Procambarus virginalis | reverse complement strand
TCTATACATATGTATAGTATGTATACATAACAAGTATTAGATGTTATATAATATACTTAATTACAGAACACACCGTACAACACTGTTGCTGTACACACGGGAGTCCCAACCTCGTGTTGTGTGTTTTGTCCTATAACAATGCACAAGTGGGCTCTTCAAGACTGTAAACATTGCTCACCAGACGGTTCAAAATTCCCATGCTTCCACCACACTTCCTCTTGTATAATTTTGCTCGTTATTTCTTCTAATTATATCAAGTTCGAATGACAAAAATTTGTCCCCATTTCACCATGTGCTGATTTTCAGTCAGAATTGTGGACCTCAATTCCTAGAATGCATCCATCATGTCGATTTGCGCCTTGGGATTGTTAGCTTTACCTAGTCCCAGATACCGCCAAATAAACTTCAAGTGTCCCATTACAATTCCCTACTTCTTTAAAAAGGTTAGTGGACGTATTTTTGTTATCATCCCGCAGTTATCTCTCGCCTCCCTTACGGTGAGGGGGAGTCCGCGATATTATCCTCTTGCACAGCAACTAGGTGAAGTACAGTTGAATTACCATTACGGACGGTGTCTCTTAGGGGAGTCCAGTAACCACGTGCGTGGGATACCATATACACTAAAGGGGAGTCCAAGTACCTAATACCACTGTTGGCGGAGTCAGTACACCCCGAGAACGTGATTTTAAGGTTTCTCGCCCAGTAGCACTTCTTACTCACAATATGTGTTTTCTAGACAAACATATATATATAATCTATAACACACGTCAGAAAATACACATGGCATTTTTGTAATTCACTAAAAAATTAATTAATCGAGACGATCTTTCAGTCTTAACATTCTTACTTTTGTGCGTGTTATTCTATACGTTATATTTAATCTGAATATGTCCTACCTAAATGTACAATCACGAAACATTCTAAAGAATAAGAGTCTCTTAAATCGCACATCTCCACGTAATCATGATTATGTCGCGTGCAATGTAATTTAAACTGTGCAAATTAATACTTCAACAATACACTCTAGGTTTTAAGTACACCTAAACAGAAACGAGCGGGGACTAACGTTCTTAGCGGTGATGGCTTCTCTTTGCATAATGGGCTCTCGGTGGTTTACCCATGTGGGTCATCTTTTCCATGCCACATCATCTTAAGGCTTTCCGAGTCTGACGCACTGGGTCAAGGTGGCTAGTCCAACGGACGTAGTACTCTTGAATTGCATGCGATATTCCGGTGGGGTCAGTTCACAATCACAGAACTAATCAAACTCTCATTTTGCCTTACCTCTCTTCGGATACATATTTGCTCTCACAACTCTCGGTCCTACCATATCATGTTTATACCACACTGAACTGAACTGTGTGTGGTTGGTTACATCGGTGGTGTTGGTGCTTAGTGTGTGTGTGTGTTAGGTGGTGATGTGTTGTGTGGTGTAGTGTGTGGTCGGGCTATGTGTGTGTGTGTGATGAAGTGCTGTACTCACCATATAAACGACCACGTTTGCCTGTTTATTTCTCATTTCAAATTACCCCCCGTTGTTTCTTGTCTGTGAGCGGGGGGTTGAGGCCTCCTCCGGCTCTTCCGGGATTGTAGCTCAACGTCCTCCTACCAATCCTGTTCAATTAACCCATGTGGTATACTGGGTTTTCCGAGTCCGTATTGGCTCTATGATAAATCATACACTTGAAAATGTGTACATGGATTCAGGCCTCCACCACATCACTCCTAAAGCATTCCATTGTCAACCACACATTGACCATCCCGGGGGTTTATCATCCCTCCCCTTTTCTTTAAAAAAAAAAGGATTGTTCGGAACGAATACCCCTGCACATCCGAACCCTCAATATATAAAATCAAGCTCTTTTCAAACTAAGTAAATTATTAGAAAGTTGGTTAGAGTAATTCATATATAAATATATTTATATATGGTCGTTGACGGTACCTACATTCAGCAGGTGTACCCTGGGTAGGTGATACCTGGGCGATGTGTAGGATTGGCAGAGTGTACTGGGTACGGTTATACTGGGGCAGGGTGTACTGGGTAGGGTGTAGACTGGGCATCGGGTATTGCGCAGCTTCTTGGACACTTAAAAACAGATTCTGTTTCTTTTAGGTGTTCTAATATCTCTTGTGGGTATGGCTCTGTTTGGCCTCATTTTCCACTGGTGGTACGTTGTGTAGTGGTCGTGACTGTATTCGCTTTACTAGGCTGGGCTAAGTCACATAGGGTTGTGTTCTTATCGTTGTGGGACTGGGGGGCTCTGGAGCTCTGCTCTTCTGTAAATTTGGCATGTGTATATCTGGGTTGCAGGTGTATTCTTTGGGTCAGTGAGTATCTGGGGCAGAATATGTGTAATCGGACCTGCGCGCGCCTCAGGCTGTATATGACTGTATTCCAATCAACTTGTTACTTAACTACTAACCTTATTTTTTTTTGGGTCAACATACAACCACGCAACACGGGATGAGGTCAACATATATGGCGGGCGTGTAACAGCTGTCTAAAAGAGCTCCAGAAGTGGCCTATCTACACGTTGGCATTGTAAATAAGTGGAACAGTGGTTACATAGAAACTCTCTGCCTACGTTTTTGGTTTGGGGCATGTCTGTCTCTGTGTCCAGGTCGGCGGTCTTGCCCAGGGAATCGGAGACCCCGGTGAAATCGCATCAATCCCGCAGTGGGTCACACAGTTTTATACTTCCAAGCGGTGGGTTCGAGTCCACTGCTGTAAGCTGGGCAGTTGGGCCTGCCATGAACGCCCTTCGTAGGCGTCAAGGTGTTTGACAGGCAGTACCTTGGTGTCATACTGTATGTACTGCATGGTACTGGGGGGCAATGCTTGTCTAAGCTGAGGGCTTGGGAGTAATTGGTGCAAGAAGTCCCTCGTCGCGCGGACGCGAGTTCTGTTTTTTCTATCATCGGATCGAACCCGGACACTAAGCATTGACAAGCGAGCTTTGCGGCAATGAGCGCCGTCCACGGTAACTAGGCCAGTTCAGTCTCACTGTACTGGGCAATGGGTAGTGAACTGTGCAGCAGGCCCGCTCACTGAGAGGGTTTACATAGTTAGTTAATGATGCTGGGGTGTCGTTTGTCTGTGTATCTGGGTGGGCATTTGTGTGTCGTTGTACGTGTGGGCGTGCGTTGTGTACTACTGGCTAGGTGTGTTCAACGTGTTTGGCAGTGTGTGTGTTGTGATGGTGCTTGTGTGGGCATTGTGTGGTGGTCTCGAACCGTCCGTACTTTGGCCGCCATACTGTGTTGCATGGTGTACATGGGCAGGTGTATTGCGTATGAGCGCCAGTACAACCTCACTTATGATGGTCGTTTTTTACATTGTGGTATCCTGGGTATGTCCAGTCAAATCCCTGTACCAATCATTGGGCAGCAATACTGGTGCCCAGGGTGTGTGACGTGGGCAGTAAACAGCTGCTGGAACTAACTTGGGGCTAACGCAATTTGATTACGTGTTCCGGCGGTGTGTTAAAGAAGCTCAAGAATTGGTTCATGACTAAACTTGGGATAGTTGAGTACAAATCTATAAATGTGGACTGGTGAATCTAATTGCCTGCTTAAGTAAAAATTATTAATAAAATTGGAGGTGTCAAGTGACAGACAGACGCCGCAAGATGTCGGGTATCTCTGACGTGTGTATAGCCCCCTCCTCAAGCGCCTACAAGTGCTTGGGGACATTCGGTTTCTCTCTCATACCCTTCTAGAACCTCTATTACATTCACTGTTGCCTCTCCATCAGGCTTCAGAGTCTGCGGGGCTCTGGTTTCCAAACCCTCCCAAGAGCACCCCCAAACGGGGAAGAGAGCAGAAACTTGCATTCACAATACATGCGTGCACCGGCAAAACTGGATGTTCATTCGTCTAAAGCTCTTCTGATTCCTGTGTGGTATATTGCGTCCAGCATGAATTTCCCGGGTCGTGTGTGTACGCACAATCTTCAAAAGAAAATAGTCTCTACAACGGCTGTTCTATATATGTTTTCTAGGGACTCGGCTACGCACTAGCTTAGTCAACGGAAGTTCTGAATTTAAGAGAGCGTTAAGGTGTAAGAACACTGTGGTTTCTTCAGGAACAGGCTACGAAAATTCTATGAAGGCTTGACGCAATAAAGATAAAGGACAGGCTACTGTAGCTCAAGTTGCTACTAACAAGACCAACAGGTAGAATTATTTTACTTCTTTCTGATATTAAATTTATTAAAATAAAAATCACAATCTAACTCCATACTGTACTCATTATCAAACTAACCAACAGTTAACCCCATCACCCCCACTCCACTCAACGCCATGCGACGCGCCTACCCAAATCCACCACGCAAAGTTGTCCAGAGGACAAATAATCTGAAACTATAAATACGACAAAATTGCACTCTGAATAACATATATTTTACCCTCTCTTTTGGTAGAGGCTACGAACTTGGGTGTTTTCAATCCACTTGGCGGTATGCAAAATCAGCTTTGGGGGGCGTTCAACACGCTTGGGAAGCGAGAGTCTTGGTCGTTGCGCACAAACTTGGTCGTTCGCTAACAACTCGCACTTGGGGTCTTGCAACACTTCTGGGGTTTTGTGCCACAGTCTTTGCGTCAGGTTAACAACACTATATGTTTTCTCCTCATTACAGACTCGAGATTTTTCTCCTTCTTCACTGGGGGGTTTTTCAACACCCTTCCCTGGGTAGGGCAACACTTTGTGTTCCCTGCGCACACCTTGGGGCTTGCTAACCATCTTCTCTTACTTGGGGCTTGCCTACATCACTTGGCGAAGTTGCGGACAACTTTGGCTGTTTGCTCAACACTCTTGGGGATACCAACAACCTTGGGGAGGCAGAGCTGCATGGCGAGTTTTGTGCGTACACTGTGTTGTGGTGGTGGGCGAATCACTGGGTCCAGTTTTACATCACATTCAAGGAGTTTGACAAACATGTCTATGGTGGTGCAACCTTATGTGGGGCTTGCATACACACTTGGTGTTGTAACATTGTGGTTTGGCTTTGTTTATGGTGGGCTGGGGGGGCTGTTTGGTGCTTGTCGTTTCTACATTTGGAAAATATGTAAATTGTTGAAGTGGAATGTTGGGAATGGTACTGTTATGCCTTCTAGGGCCGCCAGGTGGCGTGGTGGTCCTGTAGGTAGTGTATACCCCTGATTTTTGCAGGGGCAAGTTGCGATAAACCAGAGATGGTCCAAGTGGTTGGGGCACATCAGGTTTGCGCACACACCGGTGGAGGGTTGCAGCATCACCCTCTGGAGGTTTGCACACATCATTGGGGGTTGTCATCCCTTTGGGGGTTGCAACACCCACTCCTGTGTGGTTGACATACATACACTTGTTCTTGGGTTGCACACAAGTGCTTGGGGGTTAGCCACAATACTTCTGTCAATTATCCTATGGTGCGCGCGATTCGCGACCAAACTTTCTTTTGGGTAAAGTTAAGCAACACTCTTTTGCGTGGATCTGGTGGAGGAGCGAAGTTAGTGTTTGTGTAAGTTTTCGTTTCCTTTTGTTCTGTGAAAAGGGTTTCCACTATACTCCCAGACTGGTACCCTGTGGCGGCGGTAACTCCGTTGAACAACACGGTCCTGACTTGACCCCTAGTTCGCTCATCTTAATTCATCGACCACAGTTACCATTCCTACCTCAATTTGTCCCCTCACCACCTTTTTCTCTGTTCGCTTGGAGTTCCGTATGTCTTATCTTACCCTTGTCTACTCCCACTCAATTTCACTCTTCACACCGTACCCATCACCACTTTTGCGCTGCCTGTATCAGCTGCAACCACTCTTTCATTATATATTATCCGCAGACATAACGGCAGATACCCTTCCTTGTTTCACCTTCTACCTTTTTGATCCCTATTTACCTTGCCTGAATAATTTCACACACCACCTTTTTTACACCCTACCCCTTTCACAACTCACCTTACCCTTATTTCCCCTACGACCCCTTCCATCGAAATGTCAACTCTTATGTCCCCCTGAACCCTTTCAACCTGACCTTACTCCAACTGCCTATAGTGCTCCACCCATATCACGCACCGGTCTTGAGCCCCTCCGCTACGCACTCATCCGTATCCAACTAGCCACTCCGCCTTGCCAGGCCCTTCTACGACCCATACCAAGAATCAGCCACCCTTCTTTGTAACGTGGGTACCGTACCGTTTACACCTATCACACAAGTTCACCGTCGCCCTGTCAACACCCTGGCACCACAACTGTCCCTACGCCATCCACCACCTTCACTCCCTACCCTTCACCACCACTCTCCCCTAACCCACAACCACTCTCTCTCCCCCTACCTCTCTCTCCAGCCACCTCTCCCTACTAACCCTTCAACCACCTTCTTCCTCCCTACCACCTTCACCACCTTCCTCTACCCTTCTTGCAAACGCACCTTCCCTCAACCCAGATCACCACCTTCCTTACCCTTCAACCACCTTCCCACCCTCACACCCACCTTCCCTCACACACCCTTCCCCTCACCCTTTCACAACCCTTCCTCTAAACCCTCAATCCACCCTTCCTTAAACCTTTCACCCACCTTCCCTACTCATCTTCACTCCACCTTTCCCTCACCACCATTCCCCTACCCTCTTCACCACCTTCCCTACCATAACCCACCTCCTCCCATACCCTTCACCACCAGTTCCCACCCTTCACCACCCAACCCCTACCCCTATTACACCACCGTTCCCTAACCCCTGCTTCACCCACCCGGGTGACCTTCCCTACCCTCCTCACCACCCGTGCCCTACCCATCAACACCTTACACCACCTACCCTTCACTCACACCCCCTACCCTTCCCCAACAGACCAAACCACTACCACATCACCACCACCCCAACCTACCCTTACCACCATAGCCCTACCCATCAAACTTCCCTATACCCTTATCACCACTTCCCCTAACCCCCTTCACCACACCAAAAGTTCCCTACCCTTCACCACCTCTCCCCTTACCCTCACCACCACCCCCTAGCCCTTTTCACAACCTTACCCTAAACCCCTTCCCACGGCTCTCCCCTACCCTTCCCACGCATTCCCTCACCCTTTATCACCCCTTCTCCCTACCGTCACCACCTTCCCTACCCTTACACCACCTTCCCTCCCTACCTTCAAACCACTTTCCCTACCCATCACACCATCCTCTCCCCTACCCTTCACCACCTTCCCTACCCATGCACTCACCCGTCCCTCCCACCCTTCAACACCTTCCCTACCCTTCACCCACTCGTTCCCCCTCCCTATCACTCACCCCTTCACCCTACCCTTCAACCACCTTCCCTACCCATCACCGCGCACCTTCCTTCACACACCCTTCACCATCTTCCCCTACCCTTCACAACCTTCCTTCACAAACACTTCACCGCCTTCCCTACCCCTTCACCCACCCTTCCCATACCCATCACCCACGACCTTCCCTCTACCCTATCACCACCCCTTCCCTTACCCATCCCCACATTCCCTACCCTACCTCACCTACTTCCCTAACCCGTTCACCAGCCTTCCCCTACCCTCACACACATCTACCCCTACCCCTGTCACACCACACCCTTCCCTACACTCCCCATTTCAACACCCCCCTACCCTCACCCTTCACCTACCCTATTTCACCACCTTCCCTACCTTCACCACCTCCCTAAACCCATCACCAACCACTCCCTACCCTTTCACCACTTACACACCATACCCTTCACCACCTTCTCTCTACTTCACCACCATTTCCTACACCTACTTCACCACCTTACACACCTACCCTGTCAACCACCTTCCCTTCACCCCTTCCCTACCCTATCCACCACCTTCCCTAACACATTCACCACCATCTACTATTTCCTATACCCTTCACCTCCTTCTCCACTTACCCGTATTCACCGACTCTTATTTTCCCTATACCTCATTATATATCACACGACTTCCCTACCCATATCACCCTCTTTCCTATATCCCTTAACCCACTCTTCCCTAACCAGTCTACCATCTTGGCCCTACCCTTTCACCACATTCTTATCTCCCATCACCCCCACTGCCCATACCCTTTATCACTCTAGCGGCTGTACGGGGGCGTGCCGGGTACCCTTTCACACACCTAACCTCTATTCACCACCCCTATCCCTGACCCTTTCACACACGCATTTCCCATACCATCACCCCTGCATTCCTTACCCTTCACCACTCTTCCCTAACCATCACCACCATTCCTCCTAACACTTCACCACCTTTCCCTACCCATCACTCACCTTTCCTACCCCTTCACCCCCCACACTTTCCCTACTACTTCACACACGCATACCTCTATCCACCACACTTTCCCCTACTCCGATCACGCACCACTTCCCTACCCATCACCACCTTCCTTACCCTTCACCACCTTCCCTACACATCACCACCTTCCCTACCCTTCACCACCTTCCCTACCCTTCACCACCTACCCTTCACCACCTTCCCTACCCATCATATTGCGATATTGCATGCACGCTGCAGAGATGTAACTGGTCAAAGAGCCTTGGAGAAGTGGAGGCAAGGCATCCCGTGCCTCCCCGTAGCGAGGAAGCCAACAATTATCACCCAACTTGGAGGTGAGATGGATGAACCAGCCGCCATTCTACCGTCGGGAGGCGATGGAGGGTGAGAATCGGATTACCTGGAGTGGCACTCGAGGGAGGAGTGCCTGACTGGTCGCTGGTAATTACCTCCCAGGCGTGGGAGAGTGCAAGTATGGTGGTTGGTGAGGTAAGTGCCAGGCTGTCGGCCACGAGTCCGGGTTTTCTTCCTATTGGGGAGTGTTGTACGGTGCTATGGCGGTGTGTTCACTCACAGGATGAGTGACGCTGCCCAATACTGTCACTATGGCGGTGTGTCCACTCACAGGATGAGTGGCGCTGCCCAATACTGTCACTATGGCGGTGTGTCCACTCACAGGATGAGTGGCGCTGCCCAATACTGTCACTATGGCGGTGTGTTCACTCACAGGATGAGTGGCGCTGCCCAATACTGTCACTATGGCGGTGTGTTCACTCACAGGATGAGTGGCGCTGCCCAATACTGTCACTATGGCGGTGTGTCCACTCACAGGATGAGTGGCGCTGCCCAATACTGTCACTATGGCGGTGTGTCCACTCACAGGATGAGTGGCGCTGCCCAATAAACTCGCCCCTCGGGGCAAAATTAAAATAAAACATTACATCCCAAACTGTCAGCGGCTTAGGATCGCGGTCTGGAGCAGACCTCGCCTCGCCTCTAGAAGCATATAGTCCCCTATGCTTCTAGAAGCATATAGTCCCCTATGCTTCTAGAAGATAACATACGCCCCAAACAACTTATTAAGTTGTATAGAAAAGTTCAGGCGGCTTCAGGGTTACTTATAAAAGTTTGACAAGGGTACCGAGGCAGAGACAAAATGGCGCCGAGAGACTGGCGAGGGAGACAGAATTGCGCCCAGTGTGGTGACGGTGGCTTACACGGGATTTAACGGGAGATATGATTGGATGAAGTGGCAAGTTCACAGCCAATCAGCGATAGTCCTGCTGTGACGTCATCAGCGGGTACCGAGACCGGCCTGCAGATTGGCGTTCAGGTCAGTGGCCTCACAGCCGTGGACCAGAGCGGAAGTCGCGTCAGCGCTCAAAGAAAAATTCGCAGGTTTAGCGATTTTATGTGACCAGTTGAGCCTACTGAAGAGAGGAAAAGCTGGAGACCTTTTTGGATATGGTAGAAGCGTGAGAAGACATGGAATGGAAAAGCAGTTAGTGGTAAAGTCCAAAAACAATGCCTTCGGTCTGAGAAAAGGGCATGATTGACACCCTAAGCCGCCGGCGGAACAGCCTAAGAAGGCTGTTAAGTCCACAAGGCAGTCCTGAACAAGTGTCAGTAGGCTGTGTTCCAAGAAGTTGATCTACAGAAGGAGAACCGCAGTGAGAAGAGGCTCTCAGCACCCAGCAGTACAAGCAGGTAACAGTGACTTAACCTTTCGCCTGTGAACGAGGCCAGTGATTGTTACAATTATCTTATCACCCAATCCGTGAATAACCAGCTACTTAAGTGAATAACTTACGACACTGTACTACAGTTAACATATTTCCTGCCCGAAACGCTGTGCGTAATAGTGGCTTTAGGCTTTGTGTGTCCTAGCTCTATAAATCTATCAATTTTTGTAAAATCTCTTGTATGTATGTACCTTATCAGAATAAACATTTATTTATTTATTATTTATACATATGTGTCTGTAATTATATTTACACTATACTGTGAAGTGTAAAAGTTTCACCCGCTAAACATAATTAATTTACGGAAGAGTAGACTAGTGGTCTAATATTATTATTTACCATTCAATATTCTGTGATTTAGTTTGATTACGAAAGTCTCTTGATGCGTTGTGAAGCAGATTAATGCGTCAAGGTAATATTATAGTTACCTAGTTGGGCCGAGTGAAGCAATGGTGATTTACTGAAGAGCGAGAATGGTCGCCTCGTTTAGATATTGAACTAGGCGACCAGGAGTAAGTTATTATCTTGAATGTATGAGTTTATTTTATCAGTAAATGCTGTGTGTTAATTTTCAAGGAAGAGTGATAATTATTAAATACAATTATTATAATAATATAAACTATCTATCTATAGATAAAGCATCTATAAATAATAGATGAATGCCTACTATACTAATTTTAAAACACACTTATGTCCGTTATGCCTCTGTTGTAAATCTACGCCACATCTGACCTGTACGTAAGCCTAAACAGTTTAAACTCGTTCACCTGTGTGTTTGTGTTAGGTGCCACTCCTACACCTGGTGTTGTAGAAGGTTGCAAAGGGGACCAAGAGCTGAAATTCACCCCACGAGGACGGGGTCACCCCCACACGGCCTAATACTCTCGCCACATTGACTCGTTCGAGGCCTTGCGGACACAACAGTTTACCTATCATAAGAGTCAAACATTAGAGTGACACAACAGACCTAATGATCAATACTAAATTGTTGGCCAAATTTAAATACGAAAAATGCTGAAAAGGTGAA
>WNGS01167104.1:4649856-4662205 GCA_020271785.1 Procambarus virginalis | reverse complement strand
CAGACAACCAAGCAGACATGAGCAGCAGACCACAGACAACCAAGCAGACATGAGCAGCAGACCACAGACAACCAAGCACACATGAGCAGCAGACCACAGACAACCAAGCAGACATGAGCAGCAGACCACAGACAACCAAGCAGACATGAGCAGCAGACCACAGACAACCAAGCAGACATGAGCAGCAGACCACAGACAACCAAGCAGACATGAGCAGCAGACCACAGACACCAAGCAGACATGAGCAGCAGACCACAGACAACCAAGCAGACATGAGCAGCAGACCACAGACAACCAAGCAGACATAAGCAGGACACCACAGAGCTCAGACCTCTTCCACCGAAGAGCCAGAGCTCAACCCCGCAAGCACAATTAGGTAAGTACAGACAGCCAAGCAGACATGAGCAGCAGACCACAGAACCAAGCAGACATGAGCAGCAGACCACAGACACCCAAGCAGACACCCAAATCAATGAGAGTAGCTTCTGTACCATCACAAATAAGAACAATCTCTTAGAACAATCTTGCTGAACGCTGATGAAGCTGGGCAGCTTCACGAACAACACATACGACCATCACAGAGACAGCTTCACGAACCACACATACGACCATCACAAAGACAGCTTCACGAACCACACATACGACCATCACAGAGACAGCTTCACATACCACACACACATCAACCATACGAACAGCTTAGTATCAGTACCAGGTTATCTTCTTGAGGTTATCTTGAGATGATTTCGGGGCTTTTTTAGTGTCCCCGCGGCCCGGTCCTCGACCAGGCCTCCACCCCCAGGAAGCAGCCCGTGACAGCTGACTAACACCCAGGTACCTATTTTAGTGCTAGGTAACAGGTGTTATGTACCAGTGGTACATAACACCCATAGAATGAATACGGGATGAGGGAACCTGGTGATCAGGTAGATGAAATACAGCTGCATATGGAACGGAGATGAAATACAGCTGGATATGGAACGGAGATGAAATACAGCTGGATATGGAACGCCTCCAGGAAGGGAGGAGAGGTAATTAAAGCAGGTGCTGACGTGGAAGGGAAATAACGCTTGGGTAAGAGGCCAGGTCAAAGCTGGGAAAGGTAGATCTAAGATGGAACGGAGGACAGATGGTGGAAAGGATGTAGCAAGGAGATGGAAAGGATAATTAGCGAGGGAGAGAGATTTGGGATGCTGATGGTCGACTTAATGGCGCAGAAAGTGGAGGAGAGAGAGGGAGAGAGGAAGGTGGGAGAGGAGAAGAGAGAGGGGAAAGTGTGAGAAAGTGATGATAAAATGTAGGAAGGAAAATGTTGGCTTAAAGAAGAAGGTGAAAACTGGAGCACTGGGAGCTGTGAAAGAACAGGCAATTTGGGACTAAGAATAAGTCAGTTGGAACATTCTCCTTGTCAAGAATGGTTTCAAGACTTGTCCTCATATCCCAGCTCCTTGTCCTCATATCCCAGCTCCTTGTCCTCATATCCCAGCTCCTTGTCCTCATATCCCTGTTCCTTGTCCTCATATCCCAGCTCCTTGTCCTCATATCCCAGCTCCTTGTCCTCATATCCTAACTCCTTGTCCTCATATCCCAGCTCCTTGTCCTCATATCCCTGTTCCTTGTTCTCATATCCCAGCTCCTTGTTCTCATATCCCAGCTCCTTGTCCTCATATCCTAGCTCCTTGTCCTCATATCCCAGCTCCTTGTCCTCATATCCCAGCTCCTTGTTCTCATATCCCAGCTCCTTGTCCTCATATCCCAGCTCCTTGTCCTCATATCCCAGCTCCTTGTCCTCATATCCTAGCTCCTTGTCCTCATATCCCAGCTCCTTGTCCTCATATCCCAGCTCCTTGTCCTCATATCCCAGCTCCTTGTCCTGATATCCCTGCAACAAATATATATTGTGTTGAATTATTATGTATAAACATTGCACACACACATTTGGTAGATTTCCATTTATTTTTGTATTGTGTCCAAATTAGGAGGAAAAAGTTGAGGACGCTGCAAGAGGAAAATCATTACAGAGGTCCTAGGAAATTGATGGGACTCTCCATGGTGTCACGTCAGACCAGAGAAACAACTGTCAGATATTATTTATTGACATTGTGGCAATTTTGCCTTGTCTGGAACGCACGCACGCACGCACACACACACACACACACACACACACACACACACACACACACACACACACACCACACACACACATACACACACACACACACACACCCACACACCCACACACACACACACACACACACACACACACACACACACACACACACACACACACACACAGTGTGTGTCCGGCCAGTGTCCTTAACTTGTATACCATGCAAGGTGATGGAGAAGATTGTGAGAAAAAACCTAGTAACACATCTGGAGAGAAGAGACTTCGTGACAACCCATCAACATGGGTTCAGGGAGGGTAAATCTTGCCTTACAGGCTTGATAGAATTCTACGATCAGGTGACAAAGATTAAGCAAGAATGAGAAGGACGGGCGGACTGCATTTTGTTTTTTTTGTACTGTCGGAAAGCCTTTGATACAGTACCCCATAAAAGGTTGATGCATAAGCTGGAGAAACAGGCAGGAGTAACAGGTAGGGCGCTCCAGTGGATAAGGGAGTACCTAAGCAATAGGAAGCAGAGAGTTACGGTGAGGGGTGAGACCTCAGACTGGCGTGAAGTCACCAGTGGAGTCCCACAGGGCTCTGTACTTGGACCTATCCTGTTTCTGATATATGTAAATGATCTCCCGGAGGGTATAGACTCATTTCTCTCAATGTTTGCTGACGACGCCAAAATTATGAGAAGGATTACGACATAGGAGCACAGCTTGAGGCTTCAAGAAGACCTGGACAAGCTGAAGGAATGGTCAAACAAATGGTTGTTAGAGTTTAACACAAGCAAATGTAATGTAATGAAGATAGGTGTAGGAAGCAGGAGACCAGATACAAGGTATCATTTGGGAGATGAAATACTTCAAGAGTCAGAGAGAGAAAAAGACTTGGGGGTTGATATCACGCCAGACCTGTCTCCTGCAGCCCATATCAAGAGGATAACATCAGCGGCATATGCCAGGCTGGCTAACATAAGAGCGGCATTCAGAAACTTGTGTAAAGAATCATTCAGAGCTTTGTATACCACATATGTCAGGCCAATCCTGGAGTATGCGGTTCCAGCATGGAGTCCATATCTAGTCAAGGATAAGACTAAACTGGAAAAAGTTCAAAGGTTTGCCACCAGACTAGTACCAGAGTTGAGAGGTATGAGCTACGAGGAGAGACCACGGAAATTTAACCACACTTCGCTGGAAGACAGAAGAGTTAGGGGGGACATGATCATCACATTCAAGATTCTGAAGGGAATCGACAGGGTTGATAAAGACAGGCTGTTTAACACAAGGGGCACACGCACTAGGGGACACAGGTGGAAACTGAGTGCCCAAATGAGCCACAGAGATATTAGAAAGAACTTTTTTAGTGTCAGAGTGGTTGACAAATGGAATGCATTAGGAAGTGATGTGGTGGAGGCTGACTCCATACACAGTTTCAAGTGTAGATATGATAGAACCCAATAGGCTCAGGAACCTGTACACCTGTTGATTGACGGTTGAGAGGCGGGACCAAAGAGCCAGAGCTCAACCACAACAAGCGCATCAAGATGAGTACACACTCATCACCGGAGCCTTAGAGGCCTGGTTGCCTCGCTAAGGGCCGAGATTCTCACCCGTAACCACCTCAGCCATAGAGCCGTAAGCGTCAAACACAGTTTTATGGAAGCCGTCAGTAAGAGTGTTGAGTCCCTCTGGAGGAAGAATATTTCGTTGATGATTTTTGTTGAAGCACTTTAGAAAGTTCTCATCAGCGAGGGACGCGGCTCCTAGCGGCGCTAATTCCTTGTTTTTCCACTCATAATTTGGCGGGAATCACACGAGGGAATCAGGTGATTTACCTTGAGCAATCTTAAGTGATAGGACCAGTGCCGGATACCGTTGTTTATATCCGGCCGGATGTGGGCAAAATTATAAATAAAATGAAAGTTTCCCAGCTTCGTCTCCTTAATTACTACAATATCATGTGGTGTTTTTATTTTATTTTAGTTCACCTCAAGAAAAACGGGGTTTTGTTCTTTACTCAACAGAAAACGGGGGTTTGTTCTTGGTTTCACCTCAATAGAAAACGGAGTATTGCCATTATTTCTAGGTATTTATACAACTGTTGCGGTGTCGACCCCTTCATTGGAGAATGGAGTGGCGAGTTCGGTGCTGGATTTCGACCCGCCATCTATGGGTCGGCACCTCCGTTCCTCTGATATTGGACGTTACGTGCACAATGCCATCTGTTGGTGGTGGCGTGGCGGCGACGAATGACTCTGGTTTCCGGCCCTAGTTAGCATGAGAGGTCGATGAGGATGACCTGTGATAGGTGGCGTGTCACGATCAGCGCCATCTGCTGTGCAACAGAGCATAATGTCAATTCCATAGTGAATGAGTGTTAACTCATGGTTTCCCAGGTGTCCTGTCCATGTCATTAATGGTGCTTTTGTGTCTAGAGAGTTGTGTCTAGAGAGTTGTGTCTAGAGAGGTGACGTGTGGAGGAGGTGGTACTGAGGAAGGTAGTTTACCTTGGGCAGTCTACGAACACTTGGTCTAGCAAGAAAACAAAGTAGCCGCCGTCGATTTAAGCAGTGTGTTAAGTGCTGGTGTACGCAGTGTTAGGGAAGATCGGCGTAACCCGGGATTGGCTGTTACGGGTTACAGTGATGTGCCTATCGTGAAGTGCTGCTAGCAAGCTGCTAATGGCTTCTGCAAAGGAGGTTAGCTACCCCTGTATCTATTAGCTGGAGACCCCTGTTAGCGTGTTGCTCAAGTCCTCTGCCAGTGAGTAGCATGAGCGAAGGTGGGTAGTGGGCACAACGTGATACTATGTCGGCGGACTGACCCACGTAAAAGGTGAACTCGCCACTGTTGCCCAACACAAGTGAATAGGGTACTGGGACTGAAGTTGGTAAACACTAGAGTTGGCGAACACTGCAAACCTATTTGTGTCCTGCGTGAAAGTGACACTATTGTACATAAGTGTAGAAATAAGCTATTTATATATTTATGGTGACGATGAATATATTAGTGAAGGAACGATTGTATTTTTTATCCCCCTTAATTATTCATCGCACTGCTACAGTTCTTGAAAGCCTACTACCGACATGAGTCGGATACACTAAGAGGTTAATCCGTCCAGAACCCGGTTACTGGTCCTAAGTGGTCGTTACGACTACTAAAATGGAGTGTGTTTCTTCTTTTGTTTTATGACATAAAACGCGGCCAAGTATTTTAGAAAATGGTTCCTTGAAGTTGTCATTTGTCAACAGAAAACGCAGTTTATGTTCATGCAACAGAAAATGGTGCATGGGCTTTTATCGCTTCACAACAGAAAATGGTGCAAGGACTTTAATTGCCTTACAACAGAAAATGGTGCATGAACTTTTATTGCCTAACAGAAAACGGTACATGGACTTTTATTGCTACACAACAGAAAACGGAGAAAAACTAGAGTGCGGGAAACCAGAGGGAGGACTTATCTACCCCGCGGCGCCGACCTCAACAAGAGGCGCTTTGCTCCCAAATGCACCTTCATATTTTTTATATATATTTTTTTTTTATCTTCTCGATAAATCTTTTAGAATGGGAACGTTTGTAAGTGCGAGCACCGGCGAGAAACGTTCAGTCTGGCACTGTTTTTATGCGGCTTTCTCGAGTTTACACTACGAGTAGGGTGAAAACGTTCCTATATTAAACGTCTACACAACACGTTTAATGTTTATAAGTTTAAACGTTTCACAAACGTTTCACAAATTTTCACAAACGTTGTACAACGTTTCAGCCACGTGATGAAGGCTCAGCCTCCCTCACGTGGATGGGAACGATTGTACTCTTCTCTCTGTGTGAACGTTTAATATGGAAACGTTCCACACTGTTCGCAATACACGTAAGTATTGCTACTTGCAACACTGCAATGTAAGAAATGTCCTCAGCTTATCATTTATAAAAAAATAACATAAAATAAACTCCTACTTTATTGAAAATATTTTGTGTCCGTCCTCAACAATGTTATCGTGTAATAAAGTGTTTTTATTGAGTTTGCCAAGCTCAATGTTTTCTGCCTGGCCCCTATTGACAATTTATTCCCACCGCTGTAGCTGAATACATTCTCTTTCTGATTTTCACTGTAACGCAATGTTCTGTTGTTTGGTATAAATGTCTGTTTTGTAGACCTAAATATATACTTACCTGATTTATATGACAATATATATATTTGTCTCACTATTGTAAATAAAATTAAGACAAAAAATGTGGATTTCTGTGAAAAAAAAATATTTTATTCTCTGTCATAAAAAAATATTTTTTAGACTAACGAAGCACAATGTTCCAACTCTTATTGGCTAAACCGAACCGTTTGGGCTCACCTCCCTTACCAAAATATTGTCTTGTTTCCATACCAAAATTGTTTTGCTTGCTTTCCCAAGTAGGGCCTGGCAGCTGGGTGGACAGCGCTTCGGATTCGTAGTCCTGAGGTTCCGGGTTCGATCCCGGTGGAGGCGGAGACAAACGGCCAAACTGCTTCTTTCACCCTAATGCCCCCTGTTCACCTAGCAGTAAATAGGTACCTGGGAGTTAGTCAGCTGTCACGGGTTGCTTCCTAAAGGTGGAGGCCTGGTCGAGGACCGGGCCGCGGGGACACTAAGCCCCGAAATCATCTCAAGAATAACCTCAAGAACCTCAAGATAACCTCAAGATAACCTGGGTAAATTGTAGGCATTAACGATTTACTTCATCTAATTTACAATGATTTCATTTATCAATTTCTCTATTTATCTTTTTCTACCTTAACAAACAAGATTTTTTAAATCCACAAGATAATTTGTTTTTTAATTGTTTTAATTTTTTTTTACAAAAGTGTAAACAAAAACTAATCTTATTTACGTNTTGGGTCAGTTAGCCGGGAAACCGAACGTTTCCATTCCCAGAGACCCACTGATACCCATCCAGGTGCTGAGGAACCGTTCCACAAGCTCATTATCGACTGCGTTGGTCCTTTGCCTCGGACCAGTGCAGGCAACTCATATATCTTAACCATCCTGTGTCCTACCACCAGATTTCCGATAGCAGTTCCAGTAAAAATATTACAGCTGCTACAGTGGTGAAGAATCTACTGAAAATCTTCACCCAGTATGGATTTCCGAGGGAGATTCAAAGCGACTGTGGTACCAACTTCACCAGTGATCTCTTCAAACGGACTCTGGAGGAGTTCAACATCAAACAGGTACTGTCCAGCCCCTATCATCCTGCTTCACAGGGTTCTCTCGAGCGTAGTCATCAAACCATCAAGGCACTCTTAAAAAAGTTCTGTAATGAGACCTCAAAGGATTGGGATAGGCAAATTGATCTAATTATGTGTATTTTCAGAAGTCTTCCCAACGAGTCACTAGGAGTATCTCCTTATGAGATGCTCTACGGACGTAAGTGCCGTACACCTCTCAAGGCTTTCAAGGATTCTCTACGTGATGACACCTTCAGTGAGCATCAGAGTGTGCCCCAGTATCTCCAAAATCTCCGACACATTCTAGAGAGGGTCCATTCCTTTGCTAGCAACAACCTACAGAAAGCCCAGGAGAGGATGAAGACTCGTTACGACCGGCACTGTAAAGTAAGGAAGTTTACACCAGGAGACTTAGTGCTTGCCTATTTCCCTATCCCAGGTTCTCCTTTACAGAACAGGTTCTCAGGACCCTACCGTGTTAAGGAGTGCCGGAACAACTTCAACTACGTTCTCGAGACACCCGATAGGCGGCGGAAGACCCAGCTGTGCCACATTAATTTACTCAAGCCCTACCATGGGGTTCCTCCCACTGTGTTAACCAATTTCACCTCATTTACAGGTCCATACAGCCACAGTGAGACCTTCCCTGCTTCTCCTTCCGAGAGCACTGACACTGAGCCAGCGCTCTCTAACTCGGAAATCCTTACTAACCTTCAACATCATTTTCAGGACGATAATAGTGCTCCACTAATCAAACTCGTCAGAGAATATCAAGAGTTGTTTCGAGATGACCCCCAAGAGTGTACTGTGACTCGGCACGACATCCAACTGCTACCTGACACCCAGCCGATTCGCCAACCATTCTACCGAATCAGCCCGAGCAAAACGGAAGTCATGCGGGCTGAGGTACAGTATCTCTTGGACCATGGACTGGCTACCCCCTGTGAGTCCCCCTGGGCCTCACCATGCATCCTGGTACCCAAACCTCACGGCAAAATCCGTCTGTGTACGGATTATAGGAAGTTGAACCAGGTCACAGTGAAGGACGCCTACCCAATACCCAGAGTAGACGACATTTTGGATGCCATTGGTAATGCCCGCTACCTGTCTCAGGTAGACCTACTAAAGGGCTACTACCAGGTGAGTTTAACGGAGCGAGCTAAGGTACTGTCCGCCTTTATAACCCCCTTTGGTCTCTACAGGTACCATCGCCTTCCCTTTGGACTCTGCAATGCCCCAGCCACCTTTCAGAGAGCTGTCAACCGCGTCATCCAGGGCTTGGAAAACACCTATGCCTATCTGGACGACATTGTGTAGCATCCAACACCTGGAGCGAACACCTGCTCCAGCTACAACGATTGTTCTACAAGCTCCTGAAAGCCGGCCTCACCATCAATTTGGGCAAGTCCACCTTCGCGAAAGGTAAAGTGCGGTACCTGGGTCATGTTATAGGGAGTGGCAACCTGGCTCCGTTAAACATTCACATTCGAGCAATCCAACAGTATCCACAGCCTACTACCAGGAAGCAGCTCCTGCGCTTCCTTGGTCTTGCTTCCTATTACCGTAGGTTTGTGAAGAATTTTAGCACTGTTGCAACCCCATTAATCACCTTAACCAGTCCCAAGCAACGGTATAATTGGACCAGAGAGCAAACCGTTGCATTCGAACAACTCAAATTCCTCCTCTGTTCTAATCCCATTCTCGCCTCACCAGATATCAAGAAGCCTTTCATCCTCCATGTCGACGCCAGTGGTACCGGCATCGGAAGTGTCTTAATGCAGCAGCGAGGCGAGGAGGTTCTACCTGTCAGCTACTACAGTTACAAGTTGAAGCCTCATCAGAAGAACTACAGTACTATAGAGAAGGAACTCCTGTCCATCGTCCTGAGCTACAACACTTTGCACCATATCTGCACGGTGCTAGGTCCACTACCATCTATTCGGACCACAACCCTCTGAGATTTTTACATCAAGCCCATTTAATAACCAACGTCTGCTGCGATGGGCTTTATATCTTCAAGGCTTCAACTTAACGATCTGCTACATCAAGGGGCCTGACAACATCATCGCTGATGCCCTCTCCAGAGTGCATGAGGTGGAGGCAGCTCCACCTCCCACTCTACCTCCAGTGGACGTGATTCACCCGAAACGGCAGGCTTCGGGGGAGAGTTGTGACGATAATCTCTTATCAGAGATTTAGCCTGCCATTTCTGCGAATCACTCCTGTCCTCATCAACGTACATGATACGTTTTGTAGTGGCTAAACGTATTATAAGCTCGCCACACGTACCAGCAACTCCCTCCTTCCCCCCCACTGCTGCACCTGGTCGACGCGCCGAACCCTGCAACGGCCTAACTAGCGACTGCGACCATCCAGCTTCCTCATTGGCCGCCAACCAACACTCCACTCCGGCTCCCCGCCAATCACAAGACCTCACCAGTTATTGTTGGAGTCCCTTACGTTTCTGCCAGCCAGAATATTGTGTGCTCGCAAGCTGTGAACTCCTAAGTGACTCACTCTGTGTGGTCAAGTAGAGGTTCATAGTTAGTGCATATATTCCAGCATTCATATTTTACTTACTTTTGTATATCAATTCTCCTCCCCATTAACGTAATCTATTTTCATGTTTATATTGTTTATTGTTTTTGCCAGTAAGCCAAGTTTTTGCATTTATTTCAATTTGTGTTTTCTTATTGTTATTAAAATCCATATTTTTTATTATTGCTTTTCGTCTTTACAACCTTACCACAGATTACCAAATCACGCAGTCATTCTTTTTTTTCTTTTTTTTTTCCTTTCTTTTTTTTATATATATGTGGCCCAGCAATGACAACTGCTAGTTGGAAGACTGCCGACCACCATTTCCAACTCCATTACCGTCACAAGGCTAAGAGCTCTACCCCCCCACAGCTCTAGGGTACAGGCTAAGAGCTCTGCCTCCCACAGCTCTATATGTACAGGCTAAGAGCTCTACCCCCCACAGCTCTATATGTACAGGCTAAGAGCTCTGCCTCCCACAGCTCTATATGTACAGGCTAAGAGCTCTACCCCCCACAGCTCTATGTGTACAGGCTAAGAGCTCTACCCCCCACAGCTCTATATGTACAGGCTAAGAGCTCTACCCCCCACAGCTATATGTACAGGCTAAGAGCTCTGCCTCCCACAGCTCTATATGTACAGGCTAAGAGCTCTACCCCCCACAGCTCTATATGTACAGGCTAAGAGCTCTACCCCCCCACAGCTCTATATGTACAGGCTAAGAGCTCTACCCCCCCACAGCTCTATGTGTACAGGCTAAGAGCTCTGCCTCCCACAGCTATATGTACAGGCTAAGAGCTCTACCCCCCACAGCTCTATATGTACAGGCTAAGAGCTCTACCCTCCCACAGCTCTATATGTACAGGCTAAGAGCTCTACCCCCCACAGCTCTATATGTACAGGCTAAGAGCTCTACCCCCCCCCCACAGCTCTATATGTACAGGCTAAGAGCTCTACCCCACAGCTCTATGTGTACAGGCTAAGAGCTCTGCCTCCCACAGCTCTATATGTACAGGCTAAGAGCTCTACCCCCCCCCACAGCTCTATATGTACAGGCTAAGAGCTCTACCCCCACAGCTCTATATGTACAGGCTAAGAGCTCTACCCCCCACAGCTCTATGTGTACAGGCTAAGAGCTCTGCCTCCCACAGCTCTATGTGTATGGCTAAGAGCTCTACCCCCCCCCACAGCTCTATGTGTACAGGCTAAGAGCTCTGCCTCCCACAGCTCTATGTGTATAGGCTAAGAGCTCTGCCTCCCACAGCTCTATGTGTACAGGCTTAGAGCTCTGAGCTCTACTCTCACAGCTCTATGTGTACAGGCTTAGAGCTCTGAGCTCTCCCTCTCACAGCTCTATGTGTACAGGCTTAGAGCTCTACTCCCACAGCTCTATGTGTACAGGCTAAGAGCTACCCCCCCCACAGCTATGTGTACAGGCTAGAGCTCTCCCTCCCAAAGCTCTATATGTACAGGCTTAGAGCTCTACCTCCCACAGCTCTATGTGTACAGGCTTAGAGCTCTACCTCCTACAGCTCTATGTGTACAGGCTAAGAGCTCTACCCCCCCACAGCTCTATGTGTACAGGCTAAGAGCTCTGCCTCCCACAGCTCTATGTGTATAGGCTAAGAGCTCTACTTCCCACAGCTCTATGTGTACAGGCTTAGAGCTCTACCTCCCACAGCTCTATGTGTATAGGCTAAGAGCTCTACTTCCCACAGCTCTATGTGTACAGGCTAAGAGCTCTACCTCCCACAGCTTTATGTGTATAGGCTTAGAGCTCTGAGCACTCCCTCTCACAGCTCTATGTGTACAGGCTAAGAGCTTACCTCCCACAGCTTTAGTGTATAGGCTTAGAGCTCTGAGCACTCCCTTCACAGCTCTGTGTGTACAGGCTTAGAGCTCTACCTCCCACAGCTCTGTGTGTACAGGCTAAGGTTTAAGACCGCCACATAAAGTATGCAAAAATATTAACCGCAGCGACTGGGTAATTCTTGAGTAAGGAGTTTGAGATGTAATGGTCCGGAGGCAGCTGTAGAGGCAGATATGGAGTCCCGTGTGGAGGCAGGACTGAGAAACTCAGGCAGCTGCCATTACTGGAAAGATATGGCGCCATAGCCTGAGGGCCTCGAACTCTACTCTCGTCTCAAGGTAGGTCTGGAACCTTGCCAAGCTTCCCCAACCTGGAGACACTTCCACTGGATGCACTCACCTAGTTGTGCTTGCGGAGGGGTTGAGCTCTGGCTCTTTGGTCCCGCCTCTCAACCAAGCCCTAGGAACGGTAGGAAGACTCAGGAACACAGGAACACTCAGGGAACAGCAGGAACACCAGGGAACACGCATAGGAACACTCAGGGAACAGCAGGAACACTCAGGGAACAGTAGGAACACTCAGGGAACAGCAGGAACACTCAGGGAACAGCAGGAACACTCAGAGAACAGCAGGAACACTCAGGGAACAGCAGGAACACTCAGGGAACAGGAACACTCAGGGAACAG
>WNGS01167104.1:4628951-4645019 GCA_020271785.1 Procambarus virginalis | reverse complement strand
TTTTTTGAATGTAAAAAAATTTTATTTTAAGAATTCTTAAAGATATATTCTTCAAGTTATTCCTTGACGCCGCGATTAATTTAAGTTATTTCTATTATCTTATCATCCTAAATGTGAATATTGTGTCAATATTTGTCTTATAGCTCAAACAGATTATTGAAATTAGTTTTTTTCTAATATATGTTAATTTTTAATCTTTTTCATCTAAATTTAATAATCTAAATTTTAATCTTAATTTTGATACATATATGCCGCAAAATTCTAATTTTAATTCAGACTGTTTTAGAGGTGATTGGTCCAGACATTACTGAAATTATTTATATTGGTTGTTATGACGGCTGAGTGGACAGCGCTCGGGACTCGTAATCTGAAGGTTCCGGGTTCGATCCCAGGCGGAGGTGTAAACAAATAGGGCAGAGTTTCTTTCACCCCTGATGCACCTGTTCACCTAGCAGTAAATAGGTACCTGGGAGTTAGACAGCTGCCACGGGCTGCTGCTTCCTGGGGGATGTGTAACAAAAAGGAGGCCTGGTCGAGGACCGGGCCGCGGGGACGCTAAGCCCCGAAATCATCTCAAGATAACCAATAAAGTTCTTGAATCTGAATAGTAAAATTTTGGGAAGAAATTGACGAAGCTGTAGTGATATTGGGCCAGATTCACGAAGCAATTACGCAAGCACTTACGAACCTGGGGCCAGATTCACGAAGCAGTTACGCAAGCACTTACGAACCTGTCCATCTTCCCTCAATCTTTGGCGGCTTTATTTACAATTATTAAACAGTTAATGAGCTCCGAAGCACCAGGCGGCTGTTTATAACAATAACAACAGTTGATTGGCAAGTTTTCAGGCTTGTAAACTGTTTAATAAATGTAACCAAAGCCGTCAAAGATTGAGGAAAGTTGTACACGTTCGTAAGTGCTTGCGTAACTGCTTCGTGAATCTGGTCCCAGGTTCGTAAGTGCTTGCGTAACTGCTTCGTGAATCTGGCCCCAGGTTCGTAAGTGCTTGCGTAATTGCTTCGTGAATCTGGCCCCAGGTTCGTAAGTGCTTGCGTAACTGCTTCGTGAATCTGGCCCCAGGTTCGTAAGTGCTTGCGTAATTGCTTCGTGAATCTGGCCCCAGGTTCGTAAGTGCTTGCGTAACTGCTTCGTGAATCTGGCCCCAGGTTCGTAAGTGGTTGCGTAACTGCTTCGTGAATCTGGCCCCAGGTTCATAAGTGCTTGCGTAACTGCTTCGTGAATCTGGCCCCAGGTTCGTAAGTGCTTGCGTAACTGCTTCGTGAGTCTGGCCCCAGGTTCGTAAGTGCTTGCGTAACTGCTTCGTGAATCTGGCCCCAGGTTCGTATGTGCTTGCGTAACTGTTTTGTGAAGCTGGTCCCTGACTCTGGCCACGCGCACTCACTCTCCTGGGCTCAAAACTCGCCACAACAGCAGAGTGGATCAGCAGTGAGTGAAAGAATGGGCTGGTCACTCTGGCTACTCTTGCAATTCTTCACTCTGAACCTGATCCACCCCCCCCCCCTTAGCGTGCACTCCAATCACTCGGGGTGGACGGTAGAAGCGACGCTCTCTCTTCATGCAGGTCGGCGTTCAATCCCCGACCGTCCACCACAAGTGGTTGGGGCACCATTCCTTTCACCCTCCGTCCCATCCCAAATCCTTATATCCTGACCCCTTCCCAGTGCTATATAGTCGTAATGGCTTGGCGCTTTTCCCCTGATAGTTGAAGTCTCAGGCCAATTCAATCATTAGTTGGACTCAGTAATTGGGGAAAACACCCAAACCAATTATCATCATTTCCCCTGCAACTGATTTTCCCGACGGCGGAAAATTTGATAACAATTAATTTCCCAATTTAAAATCCCGAAATTACATAATTTTTTTCCCCTCCAAATCTAACTGAAATTTTTTTTTATTAATTCATGATAGCAGGTAATTGTTGTATATATGTTAATACAACCGATTTATTCCGTAGGATTATTGTATAATTTATATTTATGCTTTTTAATACCAACATGACAGGAATTGTGTTGTATTTTGGACAGGTAAATGAAATGTTGAAAAATATATTTCAATAATTGACCTGCATTTCTATTCACTAGATAGGAACGTTCTTCATATAGTTACTTGCCCAACTACTTGGGGGTGGACGGTAGAGCGATGATCTTGCTTCATGCAGGTCTGCGTTCAATCCCCGACTGTCCACTACAAGTGGTTGGGCACCATTCCTTTCACCCTCCGTCCCATTCCAAATCCTTATCCTGATCCCTTGCCAGTGGTCATGATGACTTATATCCTTATCCAGATATTGATCTCAGTTAAGATTGGATTACTAAGCTTGGATATAGACCAATTAGCTGTTAGTAACTGCCAATTAGCTTCTTGCATTGGCTGTAAGATCAATATTTGTTTGACCAGACCACACACTAGAAGGTGAAGGGACGACGACGTTTCGGTCCGTCCTGGACCATTCTCAAGTCGATTGAGAATATACATAGTAGAATTTGTTATACATAGTAGTTAATGTACCATTTTGATGACTGATACATGTGGAAGTACACATATGAGATGAGCAGGTCATACATAGGTATATTTTAAGCCTACAGTACATATGCAAGTATGCATATGTGGGTATACAGGGCATATTTACTTATCTGTATTTAGTTATATGTATGAGGTTACATATTATACATGCAGGTATACATGAGGTGTACTGGAATATAGCGTGGATGTAATACATACAGGTATACACATGTGGTGCATAATACATATGTAGGCTTACATATGGAGTACAAAATACATATGCAGATATATATGAGGTACACAATACATATATTCAGAAATACATATGAGTCGCATAATGCTTATACGACCCACAATATACATATGGGTATATGTACTCACCAAGTTGTGCTTGCGGGGGGTTGAGCTCTGGCTCTTTGGTCGCGCCTCTCAACTGTCAATCAACTGGTGTACAGGTTCCTGAGCCTATTGGGCTCTATCATATCTACACTTGAAACTGTGTATGGAGTCAGCCTCCACCACATCGCTGCCAGGTTGCAAGGATGATAGAATGAACCTAAGTGTCAACCGGCTGTTAACAGCTGGTGGAGATTGAGATGTAGTGATTAAGCATTGTCTTATCTCCTATTTTCATAGTATCTCATAATTATCTTGGTTTCAGTGATGGTCTTTTTGTGTTGAGGAATGAAGAGTTCTTTGATGAAGCTTCGTGGTTCACTGTCAGGAGTCTCATTCAGAGACATGTCTTGTCTATTTATTGAGATCACTGAGGCTGACTGTGGGAAGCCAGTGACCCCCGTGAAAACCATGCAGGTGAAAGGTGGGCCAAACAAGTCACTAGAAATTCATTTCAAGGCAAGGGGGCATCAGGGTGAAAAAAAAACTGCTCATTTGTTTCCGCCTCCGCCGGGGATTGAACTCGGAACCTTAGGATTACGAATCCAGAGCGCTGTCCACCCAACCGTCAGACCCCGTTTCTCGGCCTTTTTACCCGTATGATAATTCCGGGTCGTATGTGAGATCAACCCACATTGATCCAACCTGTCCTCTTAAAAAGAACGTTGCATTTGGCCGTTTGCCTGTATGGCTGAATTTGGACGTAAATTGAAAATGAAAAATATATGAAAATAAATTTAGGATTTTTTTTTTCAACAACAGTAAGTTAAGGGTCCTCTGATAGGTTAGGTGGGCAGGAAATTCTCATAAAGTTTCAAAACGTTATGAAAAACGTTAATTTAAAGTGTCGTCTCATAACCTCTGCGCGTACGCCGGACGACTCAAATAGAAAACGAAACAGAACGTCACTTTTGTGAGTCGATTTCATTTCAAATTACGTCGAAATTTGGCCATATCGCGCATACGAGCCAAAAGTGACGTTCTTTTTAAGAGGACGGGTTGATTGATCAGGGATATCAGAACAAGATATCTGTCTTTGCTCTTGATGAATAATATATTTACAGATGATTAAAATTAGCTTATTTATTTGTATCTTTTTCTGACCCCCAGTTATCTTGGGGGACCATGGACCCCCTAGATATCTTGGGGTCCATGGACCCCTAGTTATCTTGGGGGTCCATGGACCCCCTAGTTATCTTGGGGGGTCCATATGAACCCCCTAGTTATCTTGGTGGTCCATGGACACCTAGTTATCTTGGGGGTCCATGGACCCCCTAGTTATCTTGGGGGTCCATATGGACCCCCAAGTATCGTTATCCAGTATCGTTAACTCATACAACTGTTGTTGCTGTTGATACAGTAGAAGGTCCAGTAGGATCAACAAAATTAGGAAGGTGGAATCTAAGGGAGTGTCGTATATTTCATTCACCTGGGCACTGGCAGTCTCGAACCTCCGACCCCCGGGAGCAGGAGACAGTAGCTCTATCATCTGCACCATAAACAGACTTAATTGGGAGGGATTGCAGAAGGAACGAGCCATTGTCTCATACGTGTGTGAAACCTGTCTCGTACACGTGTAAAACTTCTCTTAGACATGTGTGAAAATTGGCACATGTATGAAACACAGTGGTACATGAGGGAAACGTGTCCCATGCATGCTTAAACGCGTCTCAAACCCGTTCAGAACAGGTTTCACTCACAAGAACAGAGGTCAAGCACTCACCACTTATCACCCTTCACTCAGGTAACTGCCAAAAATTACAGAACCAATTAACACCGGCGTCTGTGAACTACAAAATTCCCTGTAACTCTATTAGCCTTTCTAATTATACATTAAACTTGCAAACAACTTTTTATCTCCATTTATTTTTCAATTATTATCTTCCCCTTTAACGGTGGCGTAGAGTGAGACGGACTCTAGAGAGACTTTGTTTACAGTGAAACTCTCACGTCACTGTAACTGACAGTGAGGAAGGCTGCCTGGCATGGTGGTTACAGTGGTTACAGTGATCACGGTTACAGTCATGAGAGCAGCAGTCATGGTAGACACCTGTTCAACACCTGTTAGGGGGGGGACACGGTGAGACGGTATACGTGCCGCAGGTGGCATTCTCCCAGGACCCAGGTGTGGTTCCTCATGGTAATGGGTTTGATCTGAGGACTCAATTAAGGTGTTGGGATTTATTTCTTGAAAGTTTAGTAATAAAACAACTAATGTTACTATTTAGTTTTTCTTACTCTTGTTAAGCCTCGTTTAGATTATGTAGTTCAGTTGTTATCACCTAACTATACATTGGACATAAACTGACTTGATCGAGATCGAGTTGACTAAATATTTGTGATGGTCTGGAAGCGAGTGAACCTTTGTCCTAAATAGAGAATTTTCTCAAGTTATAACGTTATTATATTGTAACTCATTGGTTTAAAATATACAGCGTGTATGCTGGAAACGTTCAGCCAATGTTGTCAAAGTTAATCTCAGGAATTAGGAACCTTTTCAATGTAGAGAAATTAACAAAATTACATTCTCTAAAAAGGCAAGGAGAGTTAGAGTGGCTAGGCGATGAGTCACAATAACCTGGCTAAAGTATGTTGACCAGACCACACACTAGAAGGTGAAGGGACGACGACGTTTCGGTCCGTCCTGGACCATTCTCAATCGACTTGAGAATGGTCCAGGACGGACCGAAACGTCGTCGTCCCTTCACCTTCTAGTGTGTGGTCTGGTCAACTTAGAGTGGCTAGCATGTACAAGTGGATGAGGGGACATAACAAGGGGGGAGATATTAATAAGGTATTTTATATACCAACACAAAATACAGCACGAAACAATGGCTATAAATTGGATAGGTTTAGATGCATGAAAGACCTGGGTAAATACTGGTTTGGTAACAAGGCTTTTGATTTGTTGCGCAGATTACTGACGACCCCAAGAATGAACTTGAGGTAGTTGGGTTGTTTGAAACGTAGTTAAGAATAAGTTAGGGGTGGATTTATATAGAAGCTGCCTCGTATGGACCAATAGGAGCTGCCTCGTATGGACCAATAGGAGCTGCCTCGTATGGACCAATAGGAGCTGCCTCGTATGGACCAATAGGAGCTGCCTCGTATGGACCAATAGCAGCTGCCTCGTATGGACCAATAGGAGCTGCCTCGTATGGACCAATAGGAGCTGCCTCGTATGGACCAATAGCAGCTGCCTCGTATGGACCAATAGCAGCTGCCTCGTATGGACCAATAGCAGCTGCCTCGTATGGACCAATAGGAGCTGCCTCGTATGGACCAATAGCAGCTGCCTCGTATGGACCAATAGGAGCTGCCTCGTATGGACCAATAGGAGCTGCCTCGTATGGACCAATAGAAGCTGCCTCGTATGGACCAATAGCAGCTGCCTCGTATGGACCAATAGGAGCTGCCTCGTATGGACCAATAGCAGCTGCCTCGTATGGACCAATAGGAGCTGCCTCGTATGGACCAATAGGAGCTGCCTCGTATGGACCAATAGGAGCTGCCTCGTATGGACCAATAGCAGCTGCCTCGTATGGACCAATAGGAGCTGCCTCGTATGGACCAATAGCAGCTGCCTCGTATGGACCAATAGGAGCTGCCTTGTATGGACCAATGGGAGCTGCCTCGTATGAACCAATAGGAGCTGCCTCGTATGGACCAATAGGAGCTGCCTCGTATGGACCAATAGGAGCTGCCTCGTATGGACCAATAGGAGCTGCCTCGTATGAACCAATAGCAGCTGCCTCGTATGGACCAATAGCAGCTGCCTCGTATGGACCAATAGCAGCTGCCTCGTATGGACCAATAGCAGCTGCCTCGTATGGACAATAGGAGCTGCCTCGCATGGACCAATAGCAGCTGCCTCGTATGGACCAATAGCAGCTGCCTCGTATGGACCAATAGCAGCTGCCTCGTATGGACCTTTTGCCTCACAAAAGGAGAGTGAATCTTTGAGTGCTGGAGGCCTCAGCGCTCTGTAAACCGGTTGTATATATCAACCAAACAACCTGATTTGGTAAGCAATTAGGTGGTTTTACCTCTCTTGTCGGGCAAATGGATATTATAGAGGACAATGTGTTGATTATCACCTGCGTTCGCCTATTGGGAGAATTTCCAAAAATGCGTGTACCAGAATTTGTCATTTTCATAGATGGTTATGTTGGGCCGGAACGAGGTGGAGCGGCCGGCTGCCGCCTGTGCAGGTAAGAGAGTGTCTGGACAGGTAAGAGAGTGCCTGTGACAGGTAAGAGAGTGCCTGTGACAGGTGTGAGAGAGCGTCTGTGACAGGTAAGAGAGTGCCTGTGACAGGTAAGAGAGTGTCTGTGACAGGTGTGAGAGTAACCTGTCACAGGTAAGAGAGTACCTGTCACAGGTGTCCCAGTGGGATTTCTGAGGTGTTTGACCACTCCCAGACGATTGTTACGTGGCGTAGCAGCTGGAACAAGCACTCAGCTGGAACAAGCACTCAGATGGAACAATCACTCAGCTGGAACAAGCACTCAGCTGGAACAAGCACTCAGCTGGAACAATCCTCAGATGGAACAAGCACTCAGCTGGAACAAGCACTCAGATGGAACAATCACTCAGCTGGAACAAGCACTCAGATGGAACAAGCACTCAGCTGGAACAATCACTCAGCTGGAACAAGCACTCAGCTGGAACAAGCATCAGCTGGAACAAGCACTCAGCTGGAACAAGCACTCAGCTGGTACTAGTGATACCATGGCATTTGTCCTGAACACCTGTTATCACCTGTAGTCTAAATGGAACACAGTGACCAACCTACAACCTCATATCATCTTACGATATCCGGATATCTTATCTGAGCCTGATCTTATCTCCATCGTGGCCGTTCAGTCGGTTATTTACTAAACACCTTACGATCTCTGAAGCATTACGAGGTCGTAATACTTCCCCTTGAGGATGGTGACTACCTCGTAGCGACTCAGAGCTCGTAAACTGCTTAGTAAATACGGCCGATGCTTCACTAGTGGAGTTAAGAGGTACTGATGTCGTAAGATGACACTTAAGAGCTAGGTAGCCAGGTGCTAGGTACCACTAGTGCTTCAGGTACTTAAGAGGCCGATGTATAGAAAACGTCAAAATTGCGACGCTTTAACTCGTACTAAACGTCTCATTTTTAACGTATGGTTGATTCTATAACAAAACCGGCATTGTAGGGTATGAAACACAAGGACATGATTGCGTGACGCAGTTCTCCTTGCGTCAGCTTAAACAAAAACAGTTTGCGTGACGCAAAATTGCGTAATCACTCCGTATGGTTCGACATATTAGCATCTAATCAGAGTAATTCGAGGTCATAACCCCCAGTTAACGAGGCCATTGGCTGCCATTATAGACACATTAACGACACCAACGGGGCAATTAGAGTTGACACTGATCAACGTCACTATGCGTGTTGGCTTCCTGCATTGTGTTGACCTGAGTATGCTGACTCCTTACACTGTGTTCACCTAGTTGTATTCACCTAGTTGTGTTTGCGGGGGTTGAGCTTTGCTCTTTCGGCCCGCCTCTCAACTGTCAATCAACTGTTTACTAACTACTTTTTTTTCCACACACACACAACACCCTCCAGGAAGCAGCCCGTGACAGCTGACTAACTCCCAGGTACCTATTTACTGCTAGGTAACAGGGGCATTCAGGGTGAAAGAAACTTTGCCCATTTGTTTCTGCCTGGTGCGGGAATCGAACCCGCGCCACAGAATTACGAGTCCCGCGCGCTATCCACTAGGCTACCAGGCTGCGTTCACTCGGGTGATCAAACAGACTATTATAAGACTCAGTTCCCATAAAATATCGTTAGCTCAATATCTCACATATGAACGCTCACAACAGCAGAGTTGAACCTAATTGATAGTTAATAATTTACACACTTTTTAATGATAACAATTAGTCATCGTTTCAACAATTAATAGAATTTGTGTCTGTATCAGTAGTTTGGTAAGTGGACTTACCTGGCACAGGAGCGGGGCAAGTAGCACGGGCTATGGTGAGCCCGTAGTGGACTTACCTGGCACAGGAGCGGGGCAAGTAGCACGGGCTATGGTGAGCCCGTAGTGGACTTACCTGGCACAGACAAGCCCAAACAAGCCCAAACAAGCCCAAACAACCCCAAAGAAGCACAAACAAGCCCAAACAAGCACAGACAAGCACAAACAAGCACAAACAAACACAGACAAACACAAACAAGGAAGCACATACGTAATAAAACAGGACAAAAACTTTAATTAACGACAAACAAACATAATTTATATATATAGTCTCCACCAGAATATAAATTTCTCCTCTAAGTTGTAACTGTTTCTTGATCACTGAACTTTGTCAACTTTGAAAGTCTCTCACAACTAAGAGTTCTTAAGAGCTAAGAGTTCTTAAGAGATCTTAAGAGTTCCCTGGCTCTTAAGTTATTACGTTAAGTCAGTTCCAAGAATTTCAAAAGTTAGTCAACATCGGCAATTATCTCTTGCTCTAATTATTAATTATAATAACATTCAGGGGTGGTTAATTAATGCTCTATAATCATCAATCACTGATCTTGATATTCATCAAATCATTCCTCGAGTCAATTATATAAATCAAACGCGGGCATCTGAATATATATACGGGTGATATTTACAGAAATGATCGACAGAACTGTTGGGGCAAGCCTCCTGCATGCACGGGTGAGTGGTGGTCAGACTGGATCAATATAATGGTGAATAATGATGAGTAAGCAGGCGAAGAGTCACAATAACGTGGCTGAAGTATGTTGACCAGACCACACACTAGAAGTTGAAGGGACGACGACGTTTCGGTCCGTCCTGGACCATTCTCACAAGCGACTTGAGAATGGTCCAGGACGGACCGAAACGTCGTCGTCCCTTCAACTTCTAGTGTGTGGTCTGGTCAACAATGATGAGTAACTATAATAATGACTCTCACTGCCACCACAAGTCCCACACAAGAGCAGTGACGTCAAGGTGAGTGACATGATGAGTGACGTCATGATGAGTGACGTCATGATGAGTGACGTCATGATGAGTGACATCATGATGAGTGACTTCAAGATGAGTGACTTCATCTCACTGGTATCCATATAGGAATATGTGAACTCCAGTGACATCTTACAGCAGAATATATATATATATATATATATATATATATATATATATATATATATATATATATATATATATATATATATAAACACGTTGTACTGAACGGGGTGAGAAAAACTGCCTCGTCTATTTGTATGTATTTTTACCTCATTAAACTCATTGCAATTTCTTGCAGCAGTCGCTGGTGATAGACTTCTCCCAGCAAGGCGGGTTGCAAGACCAGGCTTGCAACTCAGACGGTGTTCTACCATCGTTAATACGGGCAGTTGAGGTGTTAATAATTGTGTCTCTGTGTGGGTGCTGCTTGTTCTGGTCTAATGGTGACCTTGTGTTCGTCTCAGGGGTGATCTTTAAGATCAACGTCCGGTTTTGGAGGGGTGTTGCCTGAAGCTTTTCCTGGGGTGTGTTGCCTGTAGCTTTTCCTGGGGTGTGTTGCCTGAAGCTTTTCCTGGGGGGGTTGTTGCCTGAAGCTTTTCCTGGGGTGTGTTGCCTGAAGCTTTTCCTTGGGTGTGTGTTGCCTGAAGCTTTTCCTGGGGTGTGTTGCCTGAAGCTTTTCCTTGGGTGTGTGTTGCCTGAAGCTTTTCCTGGGGGTGTGTTGCCTGAAGCTTTTCCTGGGGTGTGTTGCCTGTAGCTTTTCCTGGGTGGGTTGTTGCCTGAAGCTTTTCCTGGGGTGTGTTTCCTGTAACTTTTCCTGGGGGGGTTATTGCCTGAAGCTTTTCCTGGGGGGTGTGTTGCCTGTAGCTTTTCCTGGGGTGTGTGTTGCCTGAAGCTTTTACTGGTGTTCCCTGAAGCTTTTCCTGGTGTGTTCCCTGAAGCTTTTCCTGCTGTGTTCCCTGAAGCTTTTCCTGCTGTGTTCCCTGAAGCTTTTCCTGGGGTGTGCTTCCTGAAGCTTTTCCTGGGATGTTGCCTGAAACTTTTCCTATGGGTGTGTTGCCTGTAGCTTTTCCTTGGGTGTGTTCCCTGAAGCTTTTCCTGGAGTGATATAGTCCAACTGTGGACCAAATCTGCACGAAACTCATGTGATATCGTGAAGATAACATGGACTCATTCACAGGACATACTCATACTTGAAGTTATTCATCATTCTATTGTATGCACATACTCTATGCACCTCTAGTATGCGCGTGAAATATGCACTATGGACCTGCAGTGTGTAGTGTAGTTGCAAATTGAAATACCTGGAATCTTTCCTTAGTAGCTCAGTAAGATTAATGATTCTAACACGAATCGTCTCAATATTTCTTATGTTTTTCTTCACTGTCGATGGTAGTTGAAAAATTAACTTCTCAAAAGTTTTATTTTCATAATTTATTATGGTCTGACGTCTAGAGGTGTGTTTTGTAAGGTACTCCTTACATTTTCAAAGATGAATTTTAATGTTCCTTGTTCTTATATCCCAGCTCCTTGTTCTCATATCCCAGCTCCTTGTTCTCATATCCCAGCTGCTTTTTCTCATATCCCTGCTCCTTGTTCTCATATCCCAGCTCCTTGTACTCATATCCCAGCTCCTTGTTCTTATATCCCAGCTCCTTGTTCTTATATCCCAGCTCCTTGTTCTCATATCCCAGCTCCTTGTTCTCATATCCCAGCCCCTTGTCCTCATTTCCCAGCTCCTTGTCCTGATATCCCAGCTCCTTGTTCTCATATCCCAGCTCCTTGTCCTCATATCCCAGCTGCTTGTCCTGATATCAGAGTTCCTTGTCCTCATATCCCAGCCCCTTGTCCTCATATCCCAGCTCCTTGTCCTCATATCCCAGCCCTTGTCCTCATTTCCCGCTCTTGACCTCATATCCAGCTCCTTGACCTCATATCCCAGCTCCTTGTCCTCATATCCCAGCCCCTTGTCCTCATTTCCCAGCTCCTTGACCTCATTTCCCAGCTCCTTGACCTCATATCCCAGCCCTTGTCCTCATTTCCCAGCTCCTTGTCCTCATATCCCAGCCCCTTGTCATCATATCCCAGCTCCTTGTCCTCAATTTCTCTCTAAACTTCTGTAATTCTTCTTGTATCCGAATTACAAAATATATCGAATAACATCCCATAAATGTATTCAAGAAAGATAATGAAAATACACTATAGTAGAATCGTATTCAATTAAGCTGAGAAATGAGTTAATAGGGTGATTGAAGCAAGCAATTAGCAATATGTTCATTGATATATTGACTACAAAATTATATAGACTTGATATAAATCTCTCGCTTTAAGCCTATTCATTTAACATGTTTTAAACTAATTAATACGAGTGATATTTGAACCATTCAGTCTTGAATGGTTCTTGGGGTGAATGGTTTTTCCACCGGTTTGGTTGTTAGTAAATAGTTAGCAAATTAGTGTTTTTTTATTTTTATATATAGCTTTTTCTATGTGTTCTAAAGGGTTTGGTCTAATACCTGAGATGCTCAATTGAGCTCAGAGCTAAAGCTCTAATTTTTATGAGTTCAGATATGTGGATCAAAATAAAATGAATTCAAGAGAGGAAGGCAGCAGCAGGCAAAGGCAGCCAGAGAGCCTTCATATATTCAGAATTATTCTCGAAGATCATCTTTCAAAAAAAAATTTGTAACACTTTGCATTTCGCTGGAATCTCTTCCATTGGCACTATACACAGTTATTCACTGCAGAGTTATTCACTACAAAGCTATTCAATATTAAGCTATTCATTACAGATAGATTCATTGTCAGCGAGTAATAGGAAAAATCTGAATATATAAATAATTCAAGAAACATTCTTCTGGTGGTGAAAATTTTACATTCATTCATCGTTAAAGAATGCAATCACCAGACAGTTCTGATCAACAGTTTAAAGTTGCAGTTGCTCATTGCAAGCCTTCATGAAACAGTACAAAATAGTGAAAAATTATTAAACACACAAAGACCACCAAAATTATACAAATTATTTCATTAAGGAATGAAAATCTTGTATAATTCCTCAAGAAGGACCTCGGGGCTGCTTCGGGGTAGTTATCCTGTTATCAGATAATTACATTGGCCAAGTTTTAATAGTTGCTTATTAAGCATGTTTCACAGTGCTAATTAACGACCCGCCGATGTTTAATACGGCCACTATTACGAGTAATTGTCTTACTGCTGTCTGGACAATCGTTTGGCCTTTAGATTTTAGATTTAGATTTAGATTTTAGATTTTGATTTTAGATTTAGGTTTTAGATTTAGATTTTAGGTTTTAGATTTAGATTTCAGATTTAGATTTATATTTAGATTTTAGATTTAGATTTTAGATTTAGATTTTAGACTAGATTTTAGATTTAGGTTTTAGATTTAGATTTAGATTTAGATTTTAGATTTAGATTTAGCATTTACATTTAAAATTAGCATTTAGATTTAGATTTAGCATTTAGATTTAGATTTAGCATTTAGATTCAGATATAGATTTTAGATTAGATTTTAGATCTAGATTTAGATTTAGATTGTAGATTTAGATTTAAATTTTGATTTTAGATTTTATTTTAGATTTAGGTTTTATATTTAGATTTTAGATTTTAGATTTACGTTTTAGATTTAGATTTTAGAATTAGATTTTTTATTTAGATTTAGGATTTAGATTTCCATCATGGCGTTGAGGATCATAGTGTCGCAATATCTGGCATAATATTACATTGATGAGGAGACATGTTGATGAATTGATGACTTAACCACTGCCACTTGTGGCAACATTTGGTACACGATGGAATGAGCTTCTTAGCGTGATGAATCAGTGAGAAAATCAATTGTCACCGGTTCGAATCTCTCTACATGGTTCTAATTGATGATCCCATTGATACATCGCACCAGAGTGTAGGTGGGTACCCCCCGGCCGGTCCTCGACCAGGCCTCCTGGTTGCTGAACTGGTCAACCAGGCTGTATGGATGCGGCGCTCGCAGCCGGCGTTGAATCACACAGCCTGGTTGATCCTGGTCTCCACAGCCTGGTTGATCAGGTGTCCACAGCCTGGTTGATCGAGAGGAACCGAAAGATTTCTTAATCGTGGACTTGAAGTTTCAATGTATGCAGGCTAAGGATGTCGACCTACTTTTGTAGGGTTACATCTGGCTCTGAGGACCAATGCACTCTCCATATCTGGGCTCTACACATGTGTACCAACAAGTGACTTGGGTTAAGGGTTAAGTCTAGGGGTTTATTTCACTCTTTTATCATTTTCATACACTCTTCTCTCTCGTCTCTCTCTCTCTCTCTCTCTCTCTCTCCTCTCTCTCTCTCTCTTTCTCCTCTCTTTCTCTCTCTCCGTCTCTCTCTCCTCTCTCTCTCTCCTCTCTCCTCTCCCCTCTCTCTCTCTCTCTCTCTCTCTCTTCCTTTATCCTATTCCTTCAGATATAACCAATTCCTGAGCTTCCCAACAAATTGGCTTTCATGACATTTTTCTGGCCAGATCCCTTTTGGTTTCAGCAGCCAGATAGAAACCTTCCAGGAGAGCTGGGATAGAGCTTTCAAGACGGAAGGCTTTCAGAGGCTTGGGATAGAGCTTTACAGACAAGATGAAACAAACCTTTCAATCTTATAGATCTTCCAGGTAATCTGGAGCAGACTCTATGGCAAGTTTGGACTAAAATTTCAGGCAAGTTAGTACAAACTTTCCACGTGTGTAATTTGAGCCACATGTGAGATGCATGCATGCATTTTTTTTCAGCATATGCAGACTATATACCTTTGTGGAGGATAGAGTGGATCTTCCAGGGAGGTACCCCATCACTATCCCTACCTCCATCAAGGGATAGTGGTAGCCGCCCATCCTGGCATCTCCCACTATCCTTTTTCCAACCAAAAATGGATCATACATAAATACATTTCCATCCATGGGTATACTGTGTCTATGTGTATATTTTCTGTTCCCACTCACCTGAAACTTGTGTAATTAACGGGGGTTTTCTCCTGCTGAGTATCAGGAGAAACTGTTCCTGATTCTGAAAGTACACTCCTAGTACTCTGGTTAAAAGATTAGTACCGTTGTTAGTCTTGGGATGCTGTTAAGACCCGCCATTCTCAGTTTGCAAATGTTCTATTATAAACTTTGAGAACATCATTGTGTGTGGATCGCTCTTAATTAGCCCCGTGTTGGGTGGTGTGGGAGACCATCAATCTCAGTTCAATATTTTTGTGTGTGGAGACGAAAGGAAGTTATTCCGAGTAATTCCTGGTTAATAAAGTATAAATCTCTGTTATTCTGATAAACCTGAGTCATTTTCAAGCTGATTCGACGCTAATTTCTTGACGAACGGCAGGAACTCCTGAGGTAGGAGACAGCAGGAGTTACCTCAGTAGCAGGAACTGTGACGGCAGGAACATGAGAAACACAGTAGCACCATGATAGGAGCAGAAGAATGAGATGAGATGTTGTAGGAGGTAAATGAGGATGAGAAAATCAGGTATTAGAATATAGAGAAACTAAAGTAGGAGAAATGGATTGCAAAAAGAAAGGAGAACGAATGTTGACCAGACCACACACTAGAAGGTGAAGGGACGACGACGTTTCGGTCCGTCCTGGACCATTCTCAAGTCGATTGTGAATGGTCCAGGACGGACCGAAACGTCGTCGTCCCTTCACCTTCTAGTGTGTGGTCTGGTCAACATACTTAGCCACGTTATTGTGACTCATCGCCTGCAAAGGAGACGAATGCAACAGCAGAAGAAGGAAAAGGAACTACAATAGTGTCAAAAGTCCTGGACACTGTTCCTTACAAGACACTGGTGTAGAAAGATGAAGAAAACAGGGCTGAGATAAATGAGGAAAACACATGTTCTGCGTTAGGGAGTACCGTCAGAGAGAAAACCAAGAGTCACAGTGAGAGTGTTGATGTCGAGCTGTGACGTGTGGAATACGCCAATGTTAATGGTCACTAAGTTAATGGTCGCCAAGACCATTAACTCGGCCATGTAGTGCAGAGATCACCGCAGGCGACTCCCAATGAGTCACGGCGTTCGATTCCTGGTGCAAGGCAAGAGAACGTCTTTGGCACATTTTCCATTTACCCTGAGGTACTGTTTCACCTAGCAGTAAATACAGCAA
>WNGS01167104.1:4611230-4621860 GCA_020271785.1 Procambarus virginalis | reverse complement strand
TACCCTTTGAGCCTATTTAGTCGAATTAAGTGCTATTTAGTGTACTTAATTTCTAAGTTGTCACTAAATAGCAACTTAGAGAAGTATGCTTTTAGTCGAAATAATTACTTCCTGATGAACTCCTTGGCTGTTATGTCACTCCTAAGGCATTTCTCTAGTCGTTACTGTCAATTTCGTTTCACTTTGCACCTTTTCTCTCGCTTCTCAACACCTGTTCCAATTTCCATCACCTGGCACGTGCTGGTGTTGAAGTCTAGAGTCCATTTCTCAAACCATCTGTCCAGCTTGACAAAGTGATTCTGGGAGATTGGTTATATCCAGGAGCGCGTCTCTTGGCGCGTTTGTTTTGCATTCGTTTTGACACATCAACACGCCACGACACAGGTCCGTAGTTCCCGGTCATTAGTGAGGTGAAATACTAAGGAAGGTGCGGGGGGGGGGGATCTCGTTAGACGGACGATATGTTCACTATGTATTCACTATGTCACTTTACACATTATTCACTTCATCATTGTAACTGTCCCACTACTCACTTATCTTCATCACTCTGGAACCATCTTCTCTACACACTGTCATTCACTACTGTGATACCTGGTTGAGTGGGGTTGGTCCCACCAGGCTGTTCCTTGGAGCGGCCGCAGGCCCCTTATATCCTGCTTGATGGGTTCTGGTGAGTTGTACTCCACTACTCGCCCAAGCCCGGCCCCGAGGCCAGCTTTGATTTTGTGAGAGTTGGTCCCACCCAGCTGTTGCTTGAGCGGGCCCTGCAGGGCCCAATCACCAACACATGCCTGGGTTGTCCGGCACTCCTGGAAGAAAACAGTACTGTTCTTCCTCTTGAAGATGTCCACTGGTTGTTTTCCGGCAATATTTCTTATGTTCGCTGGAAGGACGTTGAACAACGCGCGGACCTCTGATGTTTATACATGTTCTCTGATTGTGCCTAGGGCACCTCTGCTCTTCACTGATCTGATGTTTATACAGTGCTCTCTGATTGTGCCTATGGCACCTCTGCTCTTCATGGACCTCTGATGTTTTATACAGTGGTTCTCTGATATGTGCTATGGAACACCTCTGCTCTTCACTGGACCACTCTGATGTTTATACAGTGTTTCTGATTGTTGCTATGGCACCTCTGGCTCCTTCACTGGAGTTCTGTGTTTTCAGTGGTGTTCTCTGATTGGTGCCTATGGCACCTCTGCTCTTCACGATGATTAACGGTCTCTATCCATGGCCCTCCCTCACTACTTCACCACCTCTCTTCACCACCTTCCCTACCCTTCCCCTACCCTATTCACCACCTTCCCTACTTCCCACCTCCTACCCTCACCACCTTCCCCTACCCTGTCACCACCTTCACCTACCCTTCACCACCTTCCCTACCCTTACCTCCCATACCATTCCCTACCCTTCACCACCTTCCCTACCCTTCCACCACCTTCCCTCCCTTCACCCCTCTACCCTACCCTTCCTACCCTTCCACCTCTACCCTACACCTTCCCACCCTCACACCTTCCAACACCCTTCACACCTTCCCTTACCCTGCCACCACCTTCCCTCTTACCAACCCTACTTCACCACCTTCCACTACCACCTACCACCCATCACCACCTTCCCTACCCTTCACCACCCTTCCCTACCCTTCACCACCTTCCCTACCCCATTCACCACCTTCCCTACCCGTTCACCACCTTCCCTCCTTCACCATGGTAAAAAAATTACTCTCACTCCCTTGTGTACTCTTCTGAGACCTATCCGGTTTAGGTACTCTCTCAATCATATCAAGTGTTATGTAAAGTAAGTCTCCCATTACAACAATGTAAGCAAAAGACTTTTGGTGTATACCCAAAAATTGTCCACCATCCTGCCCATCCTTCCTATGCCCCATATTACGTTTTTTTCCTGTCATTTTCCTTTCCTTAAATGCATTTTGGTATAATATGTACAAACTAATCATCTCTTTCAAAATGCAGTCGGCGTTCAATGCCCCCGACCGTCCACCACAAGTGTTTTGTCCACCATTCCTTCCCCACCGGCCCATCCCAAAACCTTACCCCTGAACCCCGTCCCAAGTGCTATATGGTCGTAAAGGCTTGGCCGCGTACCCTGATAAATTCTATTCTATTACAGCATGGCTTCGTTGTTTTTGTCCTTGTTAAGTGGCCTCTTCCTCTATCCTCTTCTTCAAACAACTTGGCATTCTCCAGTCCCGCCAATTGGAGTAATTATAAATCAGAGTCATAGGTTAATGTGTGAGGGTCTTGGCGGCTTTTCTTTTTACAACACTTTTTAACAGAGAAGGGAACTCCTTCCCTCTTTGCCCTTAGTGGACCTCCTTACCTACCTTCCCTAGTGAACCCCCTCCCTCTAAGCCTTTTAGTGAACACCTCCCATCCTACCCTTAAAGACCCCTCTCCTCTACCCTTGGTGTTCCTGCTGTTGCTCTGGTTTCCTGTTGTTTTTCCTGGGTGTTTTCCTGCTGTTTCTCCTGGGTGTTTCCCTGCTGTTTCTCTGGGTGTTTCCTGCTGTTCTCCTGGGATTCCTGCTGTTCCTTGGGTGTTCCTGCTGTTCTCTGTGTGTTCCTGCTGTTCCCTGTGTGTTCCTGCTGTTCCCTGAGTGTTCCTGCTGCTTCCTGGGTGGTGTCCCTGCTGTTCTCTGGGTGTTCCTGCTGTTCCCTGGGTGTTCCTGCTGTTCCCTGTGTGTTCCTGCTGTTCCCTGGGTGTTCCTGCTGTTCCCTGGGTGTTCCTGCTGTTCCCTGAGTGTTCCTGCTGTTCCTTGGGTGTTCCTGCTGTTCCTTGGGTGTTCCTGCTGTTCCTTGGGTGTTCCTGCTGTTCCTTGGGTGTTCCTGCTGTTCCTTGGGTGTTCCTGCTGTTCCTTGGGTGTTCCTGCTGTTCCTTGGGTGTTCCTGCTGTTCCTTGGGTGTTCCTGCTGTTCCTTGGGTGTTCCTGCTGTTCCTTGGGTGTTCCTGCTGTTCCTTGGGTGTTCCTGCTGTTCCTTGGGTGTTCCTGCTGTTCCTTGGGTGTTCCTGCTGTTCCTTGGGTGTTCCTGCTGTTCCTTGGGTGTTCCTGCTGTTCCTTGGGTGTTCCTGCTGTTCCTTGGGTGTTCCTGCTGTTCCTTGGGTGTTCCTGCTGTTCCTTGGGTGTTCCTGCTGTTCCCTTGGTGTTCCTGCTGTTCTCTGTGTGTTCCTGCTGTTCCCTGAGTGTTCCTGCTGTTCCCTGAGTGTTCCCTGTGTTTCCCGGTTATTTGTTTCCTGGTCACGCTGGCTGTTCCCTGTGTCCCGGTTGTTCCCTGAGTGTTTCTCCTGTTGTTCCCTGAGTGTTCCTGCTGTTCCCTGAGTGTTCCCCCCCTTCGGTAACGCGTTCCCCTAAGTGCTTGGGTTTTGAGTGAGGACGGACCAAAAGAGCCGATCCAAGCCCCTCCTGCAAGCACAACTAGGTGAGTGCAATCCAATGGTGGGAGGTTGGGTGGTGGCCTCCAGGGTTGGTGGGGGAAGCTGGCTAATGTTGCCGAACGCGCTAAGCTGGGGGGGGTAGGGAGGGAGTGAAGATATGTAGAGTTCGGAAGGACGCGCGGGCGAGGGGCTATGGCGCGCATATCTTTCCAGGTAATGGCGCTAGAAAGGCCTTGAGTTTCTCGTCCCCTGCCTCCACAGGGGACGGGACTCCATATCTGCGGCGGGGGTCGGTGAGGGGCAGCTAATTCCCGGGGGAGCCAGTACATGTGCGGGCTCAAACTGTCCGTTAAGTCATTGGCTGAATTACCAGAATGCGCGCGAGTCCCCTTGCGGTGTGAATAGGTGTTGGGGTTTTTGCCAAGGGGGGGTGGCTTTTAGTTACGGTCCAGTGGTAGGCAACTTTTTTTTTGAATGAAAAATTTTTATTTTAAGAAGTCATAGCTCGATACTTCGCCCTTCAAGTTGATTCATGACGGGCCGCTATTAATTTTAAGTGTTTTCTGTTGTACGTGTGTAGGAGTGATGCAATGCTGTCTCGTTGTGAGGATTATAAGTATAATTGTTGTCAATAGTGTTTTGATCTATAGCTCAAACAGATTAATTGAAAGTAGTTTGTTTTGGTTGGTCTAATATATGTTTAATTTTTTAATCTTTTTAATCTTAAATGTTAATAATCTAAATATAGGGGTGTAATTTTTAATCTTTTTCATGCTAAATTTAATAATCTAAATTTTAATCTTTTTGGATAACATTTATTCGTCGAGGGTGGTCTGGGGCGTGGGTGGGTGAGAAGGTGATGTGAGGCTGTGGGGGTCGGCAGATGTGGGGGGGGGGGTGGGGGGGGTGTGTGGGTTGTGGGTGGGGTGGGTTGAATTCATACTGTTTTAGAGATGATTGGTGTGGGGGCGGGGGGGGGGGGGGTGGGGTAGGGGGGGGAGGGAGGGAGGGAAACGAGAGCGGGGGTTAAGAGAGAGACTGAAAGTGTTCAGATGGGTGGTAGGGGAAGTAGGGGTTGCTTAGGTGTTAGGGTGTAAAGGAAAGTGAGCATAGGGTCGCGTGAGTGGACAATAGGGGTGGTTGTATAAAGTAAAAGGGAAGGTCGAGAATTGGGGAGGGCGCCGGACCGAAGTGGGGTAGAAGAAAAGGGTGGGGAGAGAAGTGGAGTAGAAGTTTGCCAGCAGGATGGGGCCAGTCGATAAAGTTGGAAGCAGAGAAATAGATGGCAAAATTTTGAAATAGTTCTTATCACACCTGATGGGCCCCCCCCCCCCCCCCCCCCCCTCGTTCCACCCTAAAGTACATAAGGTAACTGGGAGTTAGACGCTGCTACGCGGGCTGCTTTCTGGGGATGTGTGTAACAAAAGAAGGGCATGGTCCGGACCGGGCCGCGGGACGCTAATCCCCGAAATCGATCCTATGGGAGGCGAGCTATAACCAATATTCTTAATCGAATATTAAATTTGTTGGGTGAAGAAATTGAGCGAAGCCTTAGTGGGAGAGGTTTGGAGGAGAGGGCCCAGATTCCACTGAAGCCTTTTACGCAACAAGCACTTTACGGAACCTGTCCATCTTCCCATCAATCTGTGCGGCTTTTTGTTTGCACAAAATTGTGGGATAAGGATTTGTCAACCAAAACTGGAAACTTGAGTCCAAGAGCTAAAGCTCTATTTTGCATGCAGAAAGCTGAACACACACACACGCCCACACACACACACACACACACACGCCCACACACACACACACACACACACACACACACACACACACACACACACACACACACACACACACTGTCCTTACCACTCTCTATGGTGTAAAAATAGGTCACTGATAACGGGTGAACTACCAAAAGTTGGATGTAAGTAATTAGCAGAAGAAAGCCTAGAAGACTTCACTGGTTGATGTTACTTACGCTCCATAAGCACGGGTTCAGGGATGGTCAATCTTGCCTCACACGTTTAATAGAATTCATATTATATGATTTCATTGTGTAAAATCCCAAGAGATTTCCTAAGGGATTGTGTGAGGATTGCTTGAAATCCCGAGGGATTTCACAGAATAGAAAGTCCCAAGGGATTTCACACAGGTCACTCGACATTTTTCTGCACCTTTAACTGTATCAATGATATCTTTAACTGTATCGATGATATCTTTAACTGTATCGATGATATCTTTAACTGTATCGATGATATCTTTACTGTATCGATGATATCTTTAACTGTATCGATGATATCTTTAACTGTATCGATGATATCTTTAACTGTATCTCCTCTTCACAGAAATGGTTCACCTTGCCTATCTCTATAATTAACCGTCGTGTAATGTAACTCGTAATACTATGGATATGTCTTCTACCAATTTAGTAATTGTAAATACATTTGACTAATTATACAGAAGAAATACACGCAATAGCACAGACGCCCGGCTATATAGAGGATAGCGACCCAGGAGAAGTAGTTCTGGACAAGGACTTACTTGACTAGAAACTCCACACAACACATCTGGAATACGACTGTGTGGAAAGCACTGAGGTAGTAAGAAGCCCGGTTGTTCCGTCCTATGCAATTCGAGTACACGAACTGATGACACACTCGCTCCCAGATACAGTATCCGCATTAGTCGCAGTGACTGGCTATCGGGGGTCTGAAGATACCACATTTGTTACAATATTCCCAGTTATCGTCATAGAGCAGGAAGCTCTCAGTCTTGCTCACCTCTCCTGGCGACCTTAGCATCAAGTCGTATTATATATAGGTCAAGAAAGCTGTTATGTACAAGAACAGCATCAGACCTACTGAACTATAGCTTCCCATTGTTTCAGGAAGGTCGTGGACAAGGAATTTATAACTGTAATAAATAAACAAATAAATAGGCCAAGGTACACTGAGTTGAACGATTCTCCAGAACCTCTTAGTTTCTCGCTAAGTTTAGACAAGAAATTGGCCGCGTTTCTTGGCTTCGTATAGGACAGCAGGGGCACTGTATCGACGTCTCACCGACGTACACGTTCGAACCCCGGAGGTGTTGCAAGGACACAGTTCCTCTGTGTCTCCCTTGACACATGGTATGTATTCTTGGGACACAGAGAGTGGTTTCATCTCGACTTTTGGGACCAACTGGTGAATTGTGGGAGATGGAGTGGAGTGGACAGCTAAGGCAGTCTGAACAATGGGGATAGACTGGACAGGTGGACCACTCAGAACAGGTGGGCCAGTCAGAACAGGTGGGCCAGTCAGAACAGGTGAACCATTCAGCACAGGCGAGCCAGTCACAACAGGCGAACCAGTCAGAACAGGTGGACCAATCAGTACAGGTGGGCTAGTCAGAACAGGCGAACCAGTCAGCACAGGCGAGCCGCATTATTTTGACTAAATCTCATACTTAAAAGTCCCCATCACAAAAAACTTTTCCCTCCTACACAGAGAAGAATACCTATACCTACTCTTGATATCGTATCGCGGGTCGTGGACTGAACACGACAACGTCCCTAAAGTCGTCTTCCGACGTCTGAGCGTCATCTTGATGCGTTTGGCGCCCTTCAAGTCGACAGTGAAGTGGGGGTCCCCCACAGGAAAAATCTGGTACCAGTTCCACTCACTGTCGTCAAAGTCGCCCAATCGTCGCGACATCTCAAGGCTCGTTCTCCAGACCTCACGCGAACACAAGCCGTTGTTAATGGAGATCTTAAGTTCGGTCGGTGGGGTCTGGAAAGTTCTATATCTCAGAGTAAGATATTTAACCACTAGATAAGTCATCTGAATTTTTATTCAACTGGCTACATATATATTTAATTTTTATATTGATACTGGAAAAAGTATCTTTATTTAATCCGTACAAGTGATGTATATATACGAAGGTCAGGATGTAGTCAGGTTAGTATTGACAGTCATGGGTAGCGAGGAAAGTACTTAGGTAAGTAGGTAAGGTAGATAGGTAAGTACTCATGAGGGAATTATTAGGGAAAGCGTCAAGTCATTTACGGCTATATAGCACTGGGAAGGGGTCAGGATAAGGATTTGGGATGGGACGGGGGGAAGGAATGGTGCACAACCACTTGTGATGGACAGTCGGGGATTGAACGCCGACCTGCATGAAGCGAGACCATCGCTCTACCGTCCAGCCCAAGTGGTTGGGTGTAATTACGAGGATAAAACGTAATGATGATAGAACTTGGATATGAAGAAAATGAAGGAAGAAATACACAATGGACATCGGGGATCGAACACCGGCATGCATGAAGCGAAGTCGCCCCTTGTACCGACCAGTCCAAGTGGCTGAATAATAATTAATATTAAAAAAATTAATAAAATGCTCATTCATTCTCTCTCGAACATTCCAACAGATAATAAAAAATATATACAATCAAATAACGAGAAAATATTGTCAAAAATGAGGTAATTATGAGGAAGCTGGTCAAAGGTAGGGGGTCATTACCCCCCTCCCCCCTCCCCCCCCTCATCACTTTGCGTGAAATGCTAATGCTACTAATTTCGAATCTCGCGAAATATCAGATTACAACATCAGTAGGATTTATACGCCAAATGTTCTACTTTATTAAGTTGTAGTAGGGAAGGTGGTGAAGGTAGGGAAGGTGGTGAAGGGTAGGAAGGTGGTGATGGGTAGGGAAGGTGGTGAAGGGTAGGGAAGGTGGTGAAGGGTAGGGAAGGTGGTGAAGGGTAGGGTAGGTGGTGAAGGGTAGGGAAGGTGGTGAAGGGTAGGGTAGGTGGTGAAGGGTAGGGAAGGTGGTGGAGGGTAGGGAAGGTGGTGAAGGGTAGGGTAGGTGGTGAAGGGTAGGGAAGGTGGTGAAGGATAGGGTAGGTGGTGAAGGGTAGGGAAGGTGGTGAAGGGTAGGGAAGGTGGTGATGGGTAGGGAAGGTGGTGAGGGTAGGGAAGGTGGTGAAGGGTAGGGGAGGTGGTGAAGGGTAGGGAAGGTGGTGAAGGGTAGGGAAGGTGGTGAAGGGTAGGGAAGGTGGTGAAGGGTAGGGAAGGTGGTGAAGGGTAGGGAAGGTGGTGAAGGGTAGGGAAGGTGGTGAAGGGTAGGGAAGGTGGTGAAGGGTAGGGAAGGTGGTGAAGGGTAGGGAAGGTGGTGAAGGGTAGGGAAGGTGGGGTGAAGGGTAGGGAAGGTGGTGAAGGTAGGGGAAGGTGGTTGAGGAGTAGGGGAAGGTGGTGAAGGGTAGGGAACGGTGGTGAATGGGTAGGGTAGTGGTGAAGGGTAGGGAAGGTGGTGAAGGTTAGGTGTGGTGAAGTGTAGGTGAAGGGTAGGGAAGGTAGGAGTTGGAAGGGTAGGGAAGGTGGTGATAGGGCTAGGGAAGGTGGTGATGGGTAGGAAGGTGGTGAGGAGGGGGGTAGTAGGAAGGTGGTGAAGGGTAGAGTCGGTAAGGTGGTGAAGGGTAGGGAAGGTGGTGTAAGGGTAGGGAAGGTGGTGAAGGTCAGGAAGGTGGTGAAGGGTAGGGAAGGTGGTGAAGGGTTTAGGGAAGTGTGGTGAAGGGTAGGGAAGGTGGTGAAGGGTGGGAAGGTGGTGAAGGGTAGGGAAGGTGGTGGGTGGGAAGAGGTGGAGTGGGAAGGTCGTGTGAAGGGTAGGTAGTGTATATGGGTGTAGGTAACGGTGCCCGGATAAGATGGATTCAGTGTTGAAAACAGCATTTAGTGATGGGGGTTGATTAAATATTTACAATTATCATTATAATAATATATCATAATATAATTTTTGTATTTAATAATTATCACTCTTCCTTTTTCTTGGTCTTGAAGGAGCCGCTCGAAAGTGCTGGACACTAGAACCTAGTGCGGGCCGGGCTGCAACAAAAAGGCTGCCTTTCGTGACACTTGTGACTAAGTTGTACTTGCTAAGTGACTATAAACGTGACCGTATATTGGTTGTTTAACGGTAGTTAACGTCGAACGGCCAAGCTAGTTCGTTGGGCGTCACCTCCAGGGTCGTGTGCGGCCAGGCTCTGCTTCAGGAGGCTGGGGTCGTTCTACCCTTGATGGGGCGGTTCTTCTCCGGCCCCAGGTCTCCGGGTTGGAGGTCCCTGTGCCCCTTCTTCAGCAACCTTCGAGTTCAAACCCCGGAAAGACATCACAGTTCCTGCGGACGGTGCTGGAACCAATGGGCGTATGCCTTTCCATTGGGAGACTTTCAGCAGCCGTGGGAGGAGGGGAGGGGACCCTGCTGGCCTGCGGGTAACAGCTTCCCCCGTATAACCTACTCTGGCTTTGGCTCCTGGTGAGGACCCACCCAGACGACAACCAGAGCACAACTCCCATAGTCTCTGAAGGGGACGATGGATCTCTATATTACTCCTAGTGATGAAGTGATGTGCGATAGTCCGTGTGTAGAGGTCACAGCTTCTAAGGCTGAAGTATTATTAGAGGTCGCAGCGATTGTAGATGATCACAGTAATTAGCAAAAAGAAGACGCCAAGCCAGGGGGGAAACTGTGTTCCAAGATATCAAGCAGCGGAATATTGAAGGATGGGTTACAGTGAAGATATTTCTTCACTGTAACCACTTCGTCTAGGAGGAAGTAGAGGCTGGAAGTAGGCTGGACGGTAGAGCGCGGTGTCGCGTCATGCAGGTCGGGCGTTTCAATCCCCGACGGTCCAAGTGTTGGGGCACCCATGCACTTCCCCCCGTCCGTCCCCATCCCAAATCCTATATCACGACCCCTTCCCAGTGCTATATAGTTCGTAATGGTTGGCTTCCCCTTAAATAGAATTAGCAGTGAAAAAGCCCACTTAAAAATGTTCTACACGAATATCTCCCCACCAGAAAATTTCACTGTGGTTTTGTAATACTCAGGAAAAAGCCTTTTTGGAGCTGTTTCTTTGCTAATACAGACATAAACCCTCACAGAAGAGCCACATACAATAAAAGTCTCACTACCATCACAGAACAGCTCACCGATGGTAGATAGAGCCTTGATTCGCCTGCATGACATCTAATCCAACAGCAGACCATCTCAAAAGTTATGGTGTGGAAGAAGCAGGATTATAGATCAAACCTGTTTCGCCTGACCTATGCAATTGGAGTAGACGAAAAACAGTGGCAGTAACGCTCACCACACACACACTCCACATGGTTGCAGTGACTGGCAATCGGCGGCCTGTACAAGCGGCATTAATTACAAACTACCAATCGCTTTCCTATCGAGCTAAAAATCGTTCGCTATTTGTG
>WNGS01167104.1:4585924-4602118 GCA_020271785.1 Procambarus virginalis | reverse complement strand
CATATGCCGCTGATGAGATTCCTTTGCATGTGGGCCTCTGGGACAGAGTGGTGTGATATCAACCCCACGCACTTTCTCTCTATTTTGATCTTGCAGGATTTCACCTCCCGTTAAATGGTACCTTGTGTTCAACCTCCTGCTCCCTTCCCTAATTTACATCACCTTGCACTTTCCGAGGTTGAACTTTGGGCAGCCATTTGCTAGACATTCCTTCAGTTTTTGTCCAGGTCGTGTCACCTGTGTGTGTTGTTGTGTGGTGTGGTGTGTGGTGGTTGTGTGTGGTGTTGTGGTGTGTGTGTGTGTATGTGTGTGTGTGTGTGTATGTAGTGTGTGTGTTGTTGGGGTGTGTGGTGTGTGTGTGTGTGTGTGTGTGTGTGTATGTACTCACCTAGTTGTACTCACCTAGTGTGCTTGCGGGGGTTGAGCTCTGGCTCTTTGGTCCCGCCTCTCTCAACCGTCAATCAACAGGTGTACAGTTTCCGAGCCTAATGGGCTCTATATATCTACATTTGAAACTGTGTATGGAGTCAGCCTCCACCACATCGCTTCCTGAATGCATTCCATTTGTCAACCAACCACTCTGACACTAAAAAAGTTCTTTCTAATATCTCTGTGGCTCATTTGGGCCACTCAGTTTCCACCTGTGTCCCCTAGTGCGTGTGCCCCTTGTGTTAAACAGCCTGTCTTTATCACCCTGTCGATTCCCCTGAGATCTTGAATGTGGTGATCATGTCCCCCCTAACTCTTCTGTCTTCAACGAAGTGAGGTTTAATTCCTGCAGTCGCTCCTCGTAGCTCATACCTCTCAGCTCGGGTTACTAGTCTGGTGGCAAACCATTTGACCTTTTCCAGTTTAGTCTTATGCTTGACTAGATAGGGACTCCTTGCTGGAGCCGCATACTCTAGGATTGGTCTGACATATGTGGTATATAATGTTCTGAAAGATTCCTTACACAAGTTCTAAAGGCTGTTCTTATGTTAGCCAACCTATGTGCTAACATAGGCACATAGGTTGTGCCTATGTGCCCCACACACACACACCTATGTGTGTGTGTGGTGTGTGGTGTGTGTGTGTGTGTGTGTGTGTGTGTGTGTGTGTGTGTGTTTATGTATGTGTGTGGTGTGTGTGTGTGTTGTGTGTGTTGTGTGTGTGTGTGTGGTGTGTGTGTGTTGTTGGTGTGTGTGTGGTGCTCACGCAGGCGCCCATAAACGTACACCAATACCCACCTCACTTAATTAGAGCTCAAACTGAAAAAAAAAATTAATTGAATTGCGAGCGTCTGAAATATAAAGAACGGAGGATCATTAGTAAATTGGTGCTCGAACGAGGACCCGATAAACCGGAGAGAGCAGAGAAGCGCCGCAGGTGAGGTAAATATTGGACGTGAGAAGCAGAGTGTTAGCCAGCAGTACTCTGCTTGAAGAAGCGTTTACACACAGTAGAGTCTGCTGTATTAATAGAACATACAAGATATCCAAGTATGGTGTTCAGGGATTCGAGTCATTTTAATAACTTTTCGATACCATTTTTTCCCTATTGATTATTAGATTCGAACTAGAGTCACGCCATACTCGAAAAGAAACTCATTTCATGATACATATGTATCACCCTATTAATAGAAATCAAGACACTTGTATCCCCTTTCTGCTAACTAGTTTTTACCTCTAAGTTCTAAGAAACTTTCTCTTCAACTAATCCTTTGTTTCTCCAATGCCAAAAGCTAGAAATTATCTGTGAATGAGTTTCAAATTAGACGGAAACATTGGTTAATTGCAAAACCTGTTTTATTTTGTATTTTGTTAATAAATGGTGTAAAAAAAATAGTCAATATTCAACAGATGAAAGATCAAATAGATGCAATGAAACATGTATTTGTTCACTGACAAAAACATTAACACCAGGATGAACAAAGTTGTCATTATTTTATTTATCTGTTCAATATCGTTAATTTATATATTTTTTATTCATGCATAATTAAACTAATTACTATTTTAAATGAACAAATTATAAATTAATACAAATTATTATGAAACCCGGCCTATAACTGAGTAGTGTGGACTACGTAGCCCCGAGTTGTTGTAGCTGTAGCCTAGACTACAGTAGCACACAGGGCTGCAGCTGTAGTCCGCATTTAAACTGAAATCTCAGCTTAGAGAGTATCAAAGCCTTCAGCAGACTCTATGATGCTGCTAGCAGACATGGTCATACCAGAATCCTAATTGGTAGCAATAGCGGTCTGCTGTTGATATATATATATATATATATATATATATATATATATATATATATATATATATATATATATATATATATATATAATATGAAATTAAGGTGATATACAATGTGACATTGTCAGACCACGAAGGAAGCATTAGGACAGGAATTCCTTAAGTACTTTCGTATTTAATTATACATCTTCAGATGGATGGAATTACAGATCATTAGGTGGGATATCTATAGGAAGGGAAGAAGCGAGGTGAGGTACAATGTCATTAATGAGATTATGGGATATTAATAAGGTATTAGTGAGACAAATGTGTATCAATGATCCTACTCAAATCGCCCTTTAATTGATCAATATAGATGGATTTATATTATACAAACTACTGCTAATGTTCAAATTACATGATTTTGTAATCTGTTTAAAGCAGATTCAGTAATGTTTCTATTGAAAGTGTTTTATAATTGTTATTGAAGAAGCCATCTCCAAATCAATTTGGTGAGCACTTTCTGACAAATGAACAAAGCATTAGACAATTGGCCATGTCTTACAGAGTATTTGTGTTGTAAAATTCAAGTTCTCAAATCTTTATATGTTTGCCCAACATAGAACCTATTACAGTCTTTACAAGGTATTTTATAAAAGAATGACACATTTATCACTACGAGGGCTGTTTCTACTAATAGTTTACAACAGTATTTTCGTAATTAAACAATACATGTATATCAAAAAGTTTCAAGGCCTTGACAATATTTTCAAACCCAGAAAAATATGGTAAACATAACACATTCTTTGGGCGAATTTTTTCACTGGATATATCATTATAATATGTACGACGTGCTTTGCTGCGACAAACTTCCAAAAAAACTCATTGATAGCAAAGCTTGAGACCAATAGAAGCTATATTCTTAAACTCTTCATCTAAGAATTCTGGACTAAGAACCCGAAGAGTTCTTAGATACATAGAGGAAAAAATATATTGTTTCACATTCTATGCCCTGAAAAATACTGAACATAAGATAAACTATTCGTAGGCATTCTGTAGACACTAAACTGTAGACGCTTGACAGGCACGGTATGAAGGTGACAGGTGCTTGACAGGCACGGTATGAAGGTGACAGGTGCTTGACAGGCAAATTATGAAGGTGACAGGCGCTTGACAGGATATGAAGGCGACAGGTGCTTGACAGGCACAATATGTTGACGGTGACGGTCGTGGTATGGGGTATACTCCCCCCTCCCCCATACCACGGTTGACATAGTCCTCTAAGCTGTCAAGGAGCCTCATATGTGTAACACTGTCAACTACTCTCTGGCAGCCAAGTAATATGCCGTCTCTCCACCAAATAAATTATCCTGCCTGATATTTGATCGCAAATTTCTAATAGGTTTATCAGGTATGACCTCCACTCTCTGAACCCTTTATTGCACTCTGATGTTATACCTTGTTCTCGATGTTTATGTTCTTCTATGTTGTTGTCTCTAGCACTCTGCATATTGTGTCTATAGACACTACTTTTGAGTCAGAATTCATCAGTATCTTTTATGTACAAAGTTACTAATGAGAAATAAATCGTGCAATATTCTATCATTACATCTTTTTTTGTGTGAATGAATTGCAATGGCATGCAATATGGATATAATATGATAATATAATGTAATATCTATATGTGTTTGTAATGATTTTTGCGGTATGGAAGGAACTGTCAAAGAGATGTCTGAGAGTAACAGCGTTGCTAGTTCAATGGTGATGTTATAAACAGCTTTATCACGCCACAAAGTAAAGCAATTCTGGTTTTCCTTAACCAGTGTTGTGTATATTGGTGACTGACTCGTAGCCAGGTCCTGCTACGAAGAATGGGAACACTTGCTGGAGCCGTGTTTAGAGGAGTCACAATAACGTGGCTAAAGTATGTTGACCAGACCACATACTAGAAGGTGAAGGGACGACGACGTTTCGGTCCGTCCTGGACCATTCTCAAGTTGACAATCGACTTGAGAATGGTCCAGGACGGACCAAAACGTCGTCGTCCCTTCACCTTCTAGTGTGTGGTCTGGTGGACGTATTGTTATGCTTCCTGAAAAGTGACCTTTGGGAGGTTACCAGCTGAGGCAAATCGTGGCAGTGACTGAGATCAATATTCACTGCTTTCTTAGACACTGTTGGTAAATCCTGGTTATTACAAGGGCCGAGTTGCTCAAGACTAACGACTCCTCTTGCTTTAGGTTTGTCAAATGGTGCAAGTTTTTGACACCTGAAGACATTATTCTGCTGCTTCAGGCGATTATAAAATACTTAAGATATGTTCCAGTCACATTGCTTCTTATTCTTGACTTTCATCCTAAGACAGATCCGCGGCCACGTCGTGTGGGCCTCCAGTTCCTGATTTAGTTTGCTCTTAGTGGTCAGTGGAAAGCATCTCTGTTATTTTCTGATAGTACTGTAATCTTCGCACCAAATGAGTAGTTCATTTTACGTAGAGTTTCAGAGTTACTGCAGACACCAACGCGGCTCAGTGATGGAAAGAAAGTTCTTCTTTACATATTTCGTGTGTTACTTGGAGGAAATGTAGTGTCCTTCTCCACAAGGAAATGTGTGCGGTGATAAAATATGTGAGGAAAACGTCTCACTTTTCCTGTTATCTTCTCAGGCGTCGGAGACGGCCATAACAGACTTGAGGAAGATGCCCAAATGCTTTGGTCTACTGTGTGTCAAAATGTGTCACGCTTATCTCAAGATAACGCTCGTCACATCAATTATAATCAAGTTCTAATTCATAGTTTTAGGGTCATTTGACAGAGTGTTTTGTCCTCTCTTTTGAACAGGTACATATCCAAAGTGTGTAATACTTTTGTGTTACTCTCGTGTATGATGAGAATACAGATGACAATTTTGGAACGCCCCGTTTTATATGTAAATATTATATCCTCTCCAAAATGGCGCGTTGGGACACTTTTTATTTGTCTGTTCGAAATTCACATTTCGGACGCCGACATTCAGAATTCATAAACAAAGGAAGGTTGCAAAACTCAAAACCATTTTATGAAAGGTCCAGTTTATCAGGTAATTTTGGTAAAGCTTACTTAATTGTGGTATCGTTGATAAGTGCTTCTAGTTTTTCAATATGTCAAGAGTATTTTAGTAAGCCCTTACTCATGACTAAGGGCTTACGTGCTACAGGATATCAACAGGAAATTCATCTTTTACATTATCAAAAGTACTTGTTATGGAAAAAACTTGATCCTGAAAATACTTTGTTGCTAACAGGAAATTTTCAACCGTTTTCCTTTTTCACAAAACTTGAACAGAATTAATTCACCTTTCTGCTTTCTGTTGCCAAATATGACGTTCTGTTCACCTTTCCGTTGCTGGCGGCTAGAGGCCAACTTCCCAAAGGTTCAACATCACCACTTTCATTACTAAAAATATGTTCAACATTGAAATTGAAATAAGTTTATTGAGGTAAAATACACACAAAGGGATGAGGCAGCTCAAGCTATTCTCACCCCGTTCAGTACATCGTGTTAATACATACATAGACACACATCACGAACAAAACACATATTACCGAACATTCTCAGAGATAAACATATACATTCCTTCCTACTGGCGCCTCATTCTACAGGACATTTGGGCCTTTAAACAATATTTTGGTATAGTGGGTCAGCGTAGTTGAAGCGGTCCCGTGGAGGCCAGTGTCATCACTGGTATTCAAGGGTGCCATACACCTGCACTTATGTGTTCTGTCGTCTACTGCACATGTGATGCTCAGTGTTCATGTGTTCTCTCTTCAGTCTCCTGACGGTTGGTGTAAGTTGTATCCCCTCACTGTGTTGTTAAAGGAACTTATAAAGTATTTCACGCACTTTACAGCAAGCGTGTAGGTGGTCCAAAAGTAATTTATTATCAGGAATACAAATAATTATAGGTAAAGCCACTTTAAAATTATTATAAGAGAATTTAAAAGTGTTCAGAACCATTTGTTTCTGTGAAGTCCTACGCTCGAAGCAGCTGCTCTCAAGATACAACCAATTTCAGATAATGGTCGAATTGGTCCACGTGGCCATCTTGGCGGCCATCTTGGCGGCCATCTTGGCGGCCATCTTGGCGGCCATCTTGGCGGCCATCTTGGCGGCCATCTTGGCGGCCATCTTGGCGGCCATCTTGGCAGCCATCTTGAAAAAAATATCCCCATTCTGGAATCACCTTCTTATGCTACACAGAATCATTAAACATCAGGGAAACCTTCTGTGAACTAAGTGCCGTATACAGGTCCCGGCAATGGTGGGATAGAGACTTAAGGAACCTCACCAGCCACTAAACAAATTACTGTGCCAAATTTTGCAACATGTCATGCACTGACATGACCATTACCAGCGATTGCCATTGCAATTGCTCGAACACATTCTATCTTCCCTCTTGTGTGACCTCAACCACGGTCTCGCTTCATGCAGGTCGGCGTTCAATCCCCGACCATCCACAAGTGGTTGGGCACCATTCCTTTCCCACCGTCCCATCCCAAATCCTTATCCTGACCCCTTCCCAGTGCTATATAGTCGTAAAGACTTGGCAATCTCTGCTGATATTTCCCTTCGCCCTTCTTATCTCTTATCTCTCAAGAGTCTCTAGAGAGATACACTAGAAGGAACTGGTAAAAGACATATTTAACTGGTACTTGAGGAGCTGAGATCATCTTAAATTGTCTGTTTGTGATGGTGAAGTCCACCTTGAGGGAGTTAGGGAACCATGGGAGTGGTGGTGGACACATTACCATGGGAGTGATGGGACACATTACCATGGGAGTGATGAGGACACATTACCATGGGAGTGATGGGACACATTACCATGGGAGTGATGAGGACACATTACCATGGGAGTGGTGGAGACACATTACCATGGGAGTGGTGGAGACACATTACCATGGGAGTGATGGAGACACATTACCATGGGAGTGGTGGAGGACACATTACCATGGGAGTGGTGGAGACACATTACCATGGGAGTGATGGGACACATTACCATGGGAGTGATGGAGACACATTACCATGGGAGTGATGGAGACACATTACCATGGGAGTGATGAGGACACATTACCATGGGAGTGGTGGAGACACATTACCATGGGAGTGGTGGAGACACATTACCATGGGAGTGATGGTGACACATTACCATGGGAGTGATGGTGACACATTACCATGGGAGTGATGGTGACACATTACCATGGGAGTGATGGTGGACACATTACCATGGGAGTGGTGGAGGACACATTACCATGGGAGTGATGGAGGACACATTACCATGGGAGTGATGGTGACACATTACCATGGGAGTGATGGTGGACACATTACCATGGGAGTGATGGTGGACACATTACCATGGGAGTGATGGTGGACACATTACCATGGGAGTGATGGTGGACACATTACCGTGGGAGTGATGGAGACACATTACCATGGGAGTGATGGAGACATATTACCATGGGAGTGATGGTGGACACATTACCATGGGAGTGATGGAGACACATTACCATGGGAGTGATGGGACACATTACCATGGGAGTGATGGGACACATTACCATGGGAGTGATGGGACACATTACCATGGGAATGATGGAGACACATTACCATGGGAGTGATGGGACACATTACCATGGGAGTGATGGGGACACATTACCATGGGAGTGATGGGACACATTACCATGGGAGTGGTGGAGGACACATTACCATGGGAGTGATGGGACACATTACCATGGGAGTGATGGGGACACATTACCATGGGAGTGATGGGGACACATTACCATGGGAGTGATGGGACACATTACCATGGGAGTGATGGTGGACACATTACCATGGGAGTGATGGGACACATTACCATGGGAGTGATGGAGGACACATTACCATGGGAGTGATGGGGACACATTACCATGGGAGTGATGGGACACATTACCATGGGAGTGATGGTGGACACATTACCATGGGAGTGATGGGACACATTACCATGGGAGTGGTGGAGGACACATTACCATGGGAGTGATGGGGACACATTACCATGGGAGTGGTGGAGGACACATTAACATGGGAGTGATGGGGACACATTACCATGGGAGTGATGGGGACACATTACCATGGGAGTGATGGGACACATTACCATGGGAGTGATGGTGGACACATTACCATGGGAGTAGTGGAGTCACATTACCATGGGAGTGATGGGACACATTACCATGGGAGTGATGGGACACATTACCATGGGAGTGATGGGACACATTACCATGGTAGTGGTGGAGGACACATTACCATGGGAGTGATGGTGGACACATTACCATGGGAGTGATGGGACACATTACCATGGGAGTGATGGGACACATTACCATGGGAGTGATGGGGACACATTACCATGGGAGTGGTGGAGGACACATTACCATGGGAGTGATGGGGACACATTACCATGGGAGTGATGGGGACACATTACCATGGGAGTGATGGGACACATTACCATGGGAGTGATGGTGGACACATTACCATGGGAGTAGTGGAGTCACATTACCATGGGAGTGATGGGACACATTACCATGGGAGTGATGGGACACATTACCATGGGAGTGATGGGACACATTACCATGGGAGTGGTGGAGGACACATTACCATGGGAGTGATGGGGACACATTACCATGGGAGTGATGGGGACACATTACCATGGGAGTGATGGGACACATTACCATGGGAGTGATGGTGGACACATTACCATGGGAGTAGTGGAGTCACATTACCATGGGAGTGATGGGACACATTACCATGGGAGTGATGGGACACATTACCATGGGAGTGATGGGACACATTACCATGGGAATGGTGGAGGACACATTACCATGGGAGTGATGGGACACATTACCATGGGAGTGATGGTGGACACATTACCATGGGAGTAGTGGAGTCACATTACCATGGGAGTGATGGGACACATTACCATGGGAGTGATGGGACACATTACCATGGGAGTGGTGGAGACACATTACCATGGGAGTGATGGGACACATTACCATGGGAGTGGTGGTGGACACATTACCATGGGAGTGATGGGACACATTACCATGGGAGTGATGGAACACATTACCATGGGAGTGATGGTGGACACATTACCATGGGAGTGATGGTGGACACATTACCATGGGAGTGGTGGAGGACACATTACCATGGGAGTGATGGGACACATTACCATGGGAGTGGTGAAGGACACATTACCATGGGAGTGGTGGAGACACATTACCATGGGAGTGATGGGACACATTACCATGGGAGTGATGGAGACACATTACCATGGGAGTGGTGGAGACACATTACCATGGGAGTGATGAGACACATTACCATGGGAGTGAGGAAGAGCTCACTCACGTCACATAAATATTTCCTAAACATTATGGAACACCAAAAAATCTCAGGAATTGTTCCCTGCTTCAAGACGCTCCCAAAATTTTCATTCAAGGGAAATTTCCATATATAATGTGTACCCTCGCGCGCGTGGCCTCGATATATTGGAAAACAAGATATATATATATATATATATATATATATATATATATATATATATATATATATATATATATATATATGTGTGTCGTACCTAGTAGCCAGAACACACTTCTCAGCCTACTATGCAAGGCCCGATTTGCCTAATAAGCCAAGTTTTCATGAATTAATATATTTTCTCAAATTTTTTTCTTATGAAATGATAAAGTTAACCATTTCATTATGTATGAGGTCAATTTTTTTTATTGGAGTTAAAATTAAAGTAGTTATATGACCGAACCTAACCAACCCTACCTAACCTAACCTATCTTTATAGGTTAGGTTAGGTAGCCGAAAAAGTTAGGTTAGGTTAGGTTAGGTAGGTTAGGTAGTCGAAAAAAGATTAATTCATGAAAACTTGGCTTATTAGGCAAATCGGGCCTTGCATAGTAGGCTGAGAAGTGCGTTCTGGCTACTAGGTACGACATATATATATATATATATATATATATATATATATATATATATATATATATATATATATATATAAATGTTTGTTACCAGATCTGTTGTATTATATTACACACACACATTTACATACATAATTCAGAACCTTGCATGCCACGTATGTCAGACCAATCCTGGAGTATGCAGCTCCAGCATGGAGTCCCTATCTCATCAAGTAAATTCTCAAAATATTTTCACTAAACTGGAAAAGGTTCAAAGGTTTGCCACCAGACTAGTACCCGAGCTGAGGAGTATCAACTACGAGGAGAGACTACGGGAATTAAATCTTCCGTTGCTAGAAGTCAGGAGAGTTAGGAGGGACATGATCACCACATACAAGAATCTCGAAGGAATTGATAGAGTAGATTAACACAGGCTATTTAACACAAGGGACACGCGAACAAGGGGACACAGGTGGTGACACAGGTGGTGACACTGGCTGTGACACAGGTGGTGACACAGATGGTGACACAGCTGATGACACAGCTGATGACACAGGTGGTGACACAGGTGATGGCACAGGTGGTGACACAGGTGATGACACAGGTGGTGACACAGGTGATGACACAGCTGATGACACAGGTGATGACACAGCTGATGACACAGGTGATGACACAGCTGATGACACAGGTGGTGACACAGGTGGTGACACAGGTGGTGACACCGGTAATGACACAGGTGATGACACAGCTGATGACACAGGTGGTGACACAGCAAGACACAGCATAATAGCAGACTGACAGTCACGTGTCCGACGATACATGTATCGTCTTGAAACTCACAGATACAATACCCTACAATACCCTACAATACCCTACAATACCTTACAATACACGCCAACAATCCCGCAGTTAACTAATATTTGCCTAATCACTTAACGATATCAACCATCGCTTGTGGAACAACTTCGCGGTGTTTATCATCACCGATGACTTAGATATAAGAGGATAACATAGGCACACATCTTGAGAGGTTATCTTCAGATGATTTCGGGGCTTAGCGTCCCCGCGGCCCGGTCCTCGACCAGGCCTCCTTTTTGTTACACACCCCCCCAGGAAGCAGCAGCCCGTGGTAGCTGTCTAACTCCCAGGTACCTATTTACTGCTAGGTGAACAGGGGGCATCAGAGTGAAAGAAATTAGATACATTTATTTCCACCTCCACCGGGGATCGAACCCGGAAGTTTAGGACTACGAAACCTAAGCGCTGTCCACTCAGCTGCCTGGCCCCTTGACACTGACCAATCTATATGTCTATTAAAGATAATTTTGAGTGTTAAGTTGGACTTAGCCCATGAGACTTGGCAGCCAGTAGAGTGGACTTTCCTCCCTAGAGCTGCCAAGCACAGACCAACCGTTAGCAAGGTCAGGTTAGGTCGGGGCTCCACTGACCTGGCTTTTTGTGAAGGTTAGGTTAGGTTAGGTTAGGTTAGGTTAGGTTAGGTTAGGTTAGGTCGGGGCTCCACTGACCTGGCTTTTTTGTAAATGTTAACGAATTGACGATTATTTTGTTTCAAGATATTTTTTAACAACAGATGTCAAGCTTAATTGGACTGCGTTTTGTTAATGGTTTTTTGTGTTTTGTGAGAAGCTGGTGTTCTCCTTCCTCCTCCCCCCCCCACCCAACCACTTGGGCTGGACGGTAGAGCGACGGCCTTGCTTCATGCAGATCGGCGTTCAGTCCCCGACCGTCCAAGTGGTTGGGGCACCATTCCTTTCCCCCCGTCCCATCCCAAATCCTTATCCTGACCCCTTCCCAGTGCTATATAGTCGTAATGGCTTGGCGCTTTCCCTTGATAATTCCTTCCTTCCTTCCCCCCCCCCCCCTACTTCTCTTCTTCCTTCTCCTCCTCCTCCAGTACACTGCTCACGTCTCACCACTACACATCTCCTCTCATGTCTGTGCTGTTCTCCTTCTTCTGTCTTACAGGTCACCACATTTGTCTTCCTGCGAGAGAGAGGCGAAGTCCAGAGCCTGGTGAGTTGGTGGACAGCTGTGTCCACCCTGACACTAGTGGGTGGACAGCTGTGTCCACCCTGACACTAGTGGGTGGACAGCTGTGACCTCCCTGACACTAGTGGGTGGACAGCTGTGACCTTCCTGACACCAGTGGGTGGACAGCTGGACCTTACTAACACCAGTGGGTGGACAGCTGTGACCTTACTAACACCAGTGGGTGGACAGCTGTGTTCTCCCTGACACCAGTGGGTGGACAGCTGTGACCTTACTAACACCAGTGGGTGGACAGCTGTGACCTTACTAACACCAGTGGGTGGACAGCTGTGTTCTCCCTGACACCAGTGGGTGGACAGCTGTGACCTTACTAACACCAGTGGGTGGACAGCTGTGACCTTACTAACACCAGTGGATGGGCAGCTGTGACCTCCCTGACACCAGTGGGTGGACAGGTGTGACCTTACTAACACCAGTGGGTGGACAGCTGTGACCTTCCTAACACCAGTGGGTGGACAGCTGTGACCTTACTAACACCAGTGGGTGGACAGCTGTGACCTTCCTAACACCAGTGGGTGGACAGCTGTGACCTTACTAACACCAGTGGGTGGACAGCTGTGACCTTCCTAACACCAGTGGGTGGACAGCTGTGTTCTCCCTCACACCAGTGGGTGGACAGCTGTGACCTTCCTCACACCAGTGGGTGGACAGCTGTGACCTTCCTAACACCAGTGGGTGGACAGCTGTGACCTTCCTCACACCAGTGGGTGGACAACTATTGATAATCACCACTCTTCTAATTGTATGAAATTTCAAACATTTCGACATTCCTTCCGAACACCGATTTAATGACCGTAATTCCGAACATGTCGGAACATATTGGGCCGCCTCTGACTCCTCGATATCCGGCCATATTCATCCGGATTACTGCTGGATAGATTATATTTATACACCATACAGAATCCCATCATACAGCTGTATGCGTTATACAGCACTGTATCTACACTACAGTGATAACATACAATCAGAAGTATCAGTATCAGAATCCTCATTTTTTTATATTTTTAGTGTTACTAATCTCTCGACCTGATATCTTATCTGAGTTGATTATTTCATGTTAGGAAGTTATCTCATGTGGTCTCAATATATGAGGACCTCATAGCCTCAACATATGAGGCCTCATACGGTCTCAATATCATCAATAATTTTGATGTTCATCCCAGAAGGGAGTTCCCTGCTGCTCGCCTGCCAGCACTGACAGGTCTCTTGATCAGTGGGCGGGCACCAGGGCCTCCCAGCGGGGAAGACACGCTCTATAAAGCCTTCTTGATATGCCCAACCATGTTCGCTGCTTCTTGCAGAGTCTCCGTTCGATCCCCGATGGTGCAAGTGATTGGACACAGTTCGTATGTCTTGATCTGATACTCCATGTGCAATGGAGGGAGTATGAGGTCGGAGTATGAGGTCGGAGTATGAGGTCGGAGTATGAGGACGGAGTATGAGGTCGGAGTATGAGGTCGGAGTATGAGGTCGGAGTATGAGGTCGGAGTATGAGGTCGCAGTATGAGGTCGGAGTATGAGGTCGCAGTATGAGGACGGAGTATGAGGTCGGAGTATGAGGACGGAGTATGAGGATGGAGTATGACGACGGAGTATGAGGATGGAGTATGAGGTCGGAGTATGAGGTCGGAGTATGAGGACGGAGTATGAGGTCGGAGTATGAGGTCGCAGTATGAGGACGGAGTATGAGGTCGGAGTATGAGGACGGAGTATGAGGTCGCAGTATGAGGTCGCAGTATGAGGTCGGAGTATGAGGTCGGAGTATGAGGACGGAGTATGAGGTCGCAGTATGAGGACGGAGTATGAGGTCGGAGTATGAGGACGGAGTATGAGGTCGGAGTATGAGGACGGAGTATGAGGTCGCAGTATGAGGTCGCAGTATGAGGACGGAGTATGAGGTCGGAGTATGAGGACGGAGTATGAGGTCGCAGTATGAGGTCGCAGTATGAGGACGGAGTATGAGGTCGGAGTATGAGGACGGAGTATGAGGTCGCAGTATGAGGTCGGAGTATGAGGTCGGAGTATGAGGTCGGAGTATGAGGTCGCAGTATGAGGTCGCAGTATGAGGTCGGAGTATGAGGTCGCAGTATGAGGTCGGAGTATGAGGTCGCAGTATGAGGTCGGAGTATGAGGACGGAGTATGAGGATGGAGTATGACGACGGAGTATGACGACGGAGTATGAGGATGGAGTATGAGGACGGAGTATGAGGATGGAGTATGACGACGGAGTATGAGGATGGAGTATGAGGTCGGAGTATGAGGTCGCAGTATGAGGTCGGAGTATGAGGACAGAGTATGAGGTCGCAGTATGAGGTCGGAGTATGAGGTCGGAGTATGAGGTCGGAGTATGAGGTCGGAGTATGAGGATGGAGTATGACGACGGAGTATGAGGATGGAGTATGAGGTCGGAGTATGAGGTCGGAGTATGAGGTCGGAGTATGAGGTCACAGTATGAGGTCGCAGTATGAGGACGGAGTATGAGGTCACAGTATGAGGTCGCAGTATGAGGTCGGAGTATGAGGACAGAGTATGAGGTCGCAGTATGAGGTCGGAGTATGAGGTCGGAGTATGAGGTCGGAGTATGAGGTCGGAGTATGACGACGGAGTATGACGACGGAGTATGAGGATGGAGTATGAGGTCGGAGTATGAGGTGGAGTATGAGGACGGAGTATGAGGACGGAGTATGAGGTTATAGTAGGAGCAATTAGCTCTAAGCCTACTGGCCTAGAGCTGGAAAATTACCTCACTATCCAGTAATACATCTAGGTCATACAACAATACTGTATGATGTATTTCTTCATGCTCAAAACCCCAAAATTAGCCTTTTGACAGTCTTACAAAATGACAACCTTCCTCTATTAACATATCAAAGATACTAAATCAATAAAATATTCTTAAAACATCAGTTTTAAAATAGATTAAAAAATTTTAGATTTCGCTCCCTCCGAGAAATATGCCAAATCTATGTATAGATGACCGAAGCGATAGCAGCGAAATGTGTTATCATCGAGCTCCGATAAGACAAGCAACCACCAACGCACTTGAAGATAACATACAGCTACGGATGTTGTAACATCCAGCGGACGATATGGCAAACGGTGTTGCAACTGGACCCTTGCTTCGGCAGGTTCCAGAACGGGGTCTGCCTGTACCAGATCTTCCCGCAGGGAGACCCGCGGTTCGTTATCGGGCTCAAAAGCTCACACGGCAGCATTTAGATCACGCTGAAGCGTTGGAGCTTCAAGGTGGGCAGGTGGCGAGCTCCGTCGACGAGATGAACTTCAGATTGCAACGGGGTTCGAATTGGTACAGTTTCCCCCACACGGGGATCTCTTGACGGCGAGAGTGGAGTTTGGTACAATACTCCTTGGCCGAGGTACAAACCCGGCCTACCTGTCCAGCCTGCACCAACTGTCCAGCCTGCAGGAGTTGTCCAGCCTGCTCGACTTGTCCAGCCTGCACCAAGTATCCAGCCTGCACCAACTGTCCAACCTACGTCAACTGTCCAACCTACGTCAACTGTCCAACCTACATCAACTGTCCAACCTACGTCAACTGTCCAATCTACGTCAACTGTCCAACATACATCAACTGTCCAACCTACATCAACTGTCCAACCTACGTCAACTGTCCAATCTACGTCAACTGTCCAACCTACATCAACTGTCCAACCTACCTACATCAACTGTGTCCAACCTACATCAACTGTCCAACCACATCAACTGTCCAACCAACATCAACTGTCCAACCTACATCAACTGTCCAACCAACATCAACTGTCCAACCTACATCAACTGTCCAACCAACATCAACTGTCCAACGTACATCAACTGTCTAACCTACATCAACTGTCCAACCTACATCAACTGTCCAACCAACATCAACTGTCCAACCTACATCAACTGTCCACCTACATCAACTGTCCAACCTACATCAACTGTCCAAC
>WNGS01167104.1:4576822-4583838 GCA_020271785.1 Procambarus virginalis | reverse complement strand
GTTGTATGAGTGTGTTGTATAGTGTGTTGTGTGAGTGTGTTGTATAAGTGTGTTGTATGAGTGTGTTGTATGAGTGTGTTGTATAAGTGTGTGTATGAGTGTGTTGTATAAGTGTGTTGTATGAGTGTGTGTATAAGTGTGTTGTATAAGTGTGTTGTATAAGTGTGTGTATAAGTGTGTTGTATGAGTGTGTTGTGTGAGTGTGTGTATAAGTGTGTTGTATGAGTGTGTTGTATGAGTGTGTTGTATAAGTGTGTTGTATGAGTGTGTTGTATAAGTGTTTGTATAAGTGGTGTTGTATGAGTGTGTTGTATGAGTGTGTGTATGAGTGTGTTGTATAAGTGTGTTGTATGAGTGTGTGTATAAGTGTGTTGTATGAGTGTGTGTATGAGTGTGTGTATGAGTGTGTTGTATGAGTGTGTGTATGAGTGTGTTGTATAGTGTGTGTATAAGTGTGTTGTATGAGTGTGTTGTATGAGTGTGTTGTATGAGTGCGTTGTATAAGTGTGTTGTATAAGTGTGTTGCATGAGTGTGTTGTATGTGTGTGTTGTATAAGTGTGTTGTATGAGGAAGCTATAACACAGAACTCAACACAAAGAACAAAGAACAAAGAACAAAGAACAAACACTTAAACTCGTGCAATGTTGATTTTCATTTGTTATATCTTTCCCATGTTGCATCTGTTTACCTCACATAAACCTAAAGGAAAATAAAAGTGATTCCACATAATTTTACGGAAACAGATGGAACACAAATTCCCCAAAAGGCTTTTGTAGCAACAAAGCCATTGAACAAGTGACCAATAACCTCATAGAGCAGATTATAGAGCAGTGACTTCTAATAGAGTGTCTAACTCTAAAAAAACAAATACGCCAGAGTCCATTTGCATATGCAAATTGGCTCTGAAATGTAGCAGAAGCCGTCGATGCTAGAGGCAGCTCGTAGAGGCCCCTGCAGATGTCCTCTTTAGCAGTGGGCATGGTTAGAGAGGTTTATCCAGTGTCCTTATCCAGTTTATCCAGTGCCAATGACCTGGTGTGTTTGGGGTGGTCGTAACGACGCTGTTAGAGTGGGGTGGGGTAGGCGAGGCAGGCATTACATTATTCAGGATTCAGTCTGTCACATGCGATTTCCACAGGGGAAGGTTTGAAGCTGTTATTTAATATTGAGCTTTTCTATAAGGGTGACAGACAGAGACAGACAGACACAGACTGAAATATTCAGCTTTCTTAGAGAGAGAGACAGTGAGAAATAAAGAGGAGGTGAGAAAACAGAGAGAAGAGTGAGAGAGAATGTGAGAGCCTGTCTATACCAAAGCTGTCGTTTTGAAAAATACAATGTTGCTCCAGGAAAATCTTCAAGCCCAATCTTGCCAGAGGCTGCAAGGATGCTCGAACCCTCATTCCCCCCCCATCCTTCCTCTCTCCCTCTTCCCCTCTCCCTTCCCCCTCTCTCTCCTTCCCTCCCTTCACCTCTCCCTCCGGCCTAACTCTACCAGAAAACTTCAATACGTTATGAATCACCTCTAAGTTTGGATAAATTCCCTGCAGAACTTTTATAGGGAAATTCCTAATAATGAGTCTTGTTACTAATGGCAGTACTGTTCACCCCCAACCAATTACGTGATTACTAGTTACGATGGTGTATTACTGTGGGGGTTGGTGAAATTACTGGGGGTTGGTGTAAATACTGTGGGGTTGGTGTAAATTACTGTGGGGGTGGTGTAAATTACTGTGGGGTTGGTGTAAATTACTGTGGGGGTTGGTGTAAATTACTGTGGGGTTGGTGTAAATTACTGGGGGGTTGGTGTAAATTACTGTGGGGGTGGTGTAAATTACTGTGGGGGTTGGTGTAAATTACTGTGGGGGTTGGTGTAAATTACTGTGGGGGTTGGTGTAAATTACTGTGGGGGTGGTGTAATTACTGTGTGGGTTGGGTAAATTACTGTGGGGGTTGGGAAGTCGTTTGACCTTAACAAACCTGCGCAGTTTACGATAGTTTACACTTCTTGAACGAAAATTCCTGCCATGGAATTTCGAAAGACGAAACAATTTGCACTTCAACATTGGGAGTAAATCTATTTCTTAAAATTTAATATCCCTCCTATTTTGATAAGCCAGAAAAAATAGGTAAAACTATTTTTGCAAGAGCTTGAGCTGTATCATAACTTTGGAGCGTAATTTAGTCTACCTTTCCATAAAGTGGCTAAGAGAACTCCTTTCCCATGTCTTGTATCTCTTTTCCAGCAAGTTTCAAACTATAATTTATCGAATCATTTTGTATCTCTTAATAAATTCTCTGCAATTTAGATTTATAATTTGGTTTATCCTGGTGAAAGTTTGTATTGATCTCTGAGAGAGGTTTATGCTACCAGAGTCAAGACTGGTTTAGTTCTACAATGTTTTTTTTCTAGTGGTTTAATGTACGATCGTGTTAATAACTTAACTGGTCTTTTCTGGACGTTGGATTATTCAGATTACTTCTTAGTTTAATTATTAACATTCTCTCTCATGCTAATCGTATGTCATTCTCATTCTATTTCATTTCCATTCACATATTCATCACATTCTTTGTTTCTAATTTTTCTAATTTCTAACTTGTTTTCTAACTTGCTTATGTTAAAACATGAAGCAGCCATTTGATCATGATGCTGAGAGACAGATCTAGATACAAGATTGACTAAAAACATAGATAATAACAGATAACGAGAGATAGAGATACTGGAGGAAATAAGGATACAGTAAGTATCCTGATACAGATAAAGGATACAGTTTACAGTATGTACTCTACTCAGTCTCCTCCTCAACAAGAAGGGAGGTAAACTTACAATTACTTCCTCGAACTTGACTTCCAATTAAGTCTCTTTCAATGTTATTTGTCGAATCTTTCAGTAAATCTTCCCGATACACTTGGGAAGTTTTTTTTTTTTGAGATCCGAGTTTGTTAAATGTCTTTACTATTCTCGTAAATTTGTTAGGTTTTAACTTTTAGTTCAGAATTAGTTGTGTTTTAGTGATAGTTCCATAACAGTAACTTTTGTGAAGCATATTTTTTAAAGAGATTTTAAACTAAGGAATGATAATGATACTTTGTGTAGCATTATACTGCTACACAAATAATGAAGCATATTATACTACACATTATAATGCTAGCACATTATACTACACATTATAATGCTAGCACATTATACTACACATTATAATGCTAGCATTAAAAATAATGCTACTTTTGTGAAGCATTATTTTTTTAAAGAGATTCTAAACTAGGGAACGACAATTCCACATACATTTCTAGATTTGATTGTGATAGAAATTACTACGAGGAACACCGGCAGCGCCCGGGTCTCTCTCCCTCCAGTCCTTCCCTATTCTTTTTCAATTCCCCCCTCCCCCTAATCCTCCACCCTCCCCCCCCCACTACCCCAATCACCATCTTCCATCCTAACAAGAAATCACTTTGGCAGCCAGAAATTTGGTTCCCAAAGTGAACTTGAAGAAAAAAGGAGAATTTTCCCTTTTCGTGTATTGTGTTAATGTATATTACATTGTAAAATGTACAAATTACATTGACATTATAATTGCATTATAAAATATTGTAAAATGTGCATTACAAAATAGTATTCTGCTTGTGATTTCTACATCATGTATAATATGTATATGTTGCATTCACTGGTATATTATTTTGTATATTTTGTATATATGTATAGACAATATAAGAGACTATTTTCTGATGTGTCTGGTGTCCTAATTTGTGAGGACACATTGATGGTCTTGTTCCAGCGGCCGCCTAGGTATAGCGGCCGCTGGCCTCTGACCATGCTTAGGCAATACTATATTGAATCTTAAGGTTTTTATTCATGAGGAAATCAGTAGAAGCCTCTTGGGGGGATTCGAACCCATGTACTTGGTAATCCCATGTGATACATCACTGTAATGGGATTTCACTATGTCATCATTCAGGGCCTTGTGTTATCATTCAGCGAAGTCACTCACATGGAAATATGCTGGAAACGAATGTGGATAACGCGTGTGTGTGTGTGTGTGTGTGTGTGTGTGTGTGTGTGTGTGTGTACTCACCTAGTTGTACTCACCTAGTTGTGCTTGCGGGGGTTGAGCTCTGGCTCTTTGGTCCCGCCTCTCAACCGTCAATCAACAGGTGTACAGTTTCCTGAGCCTAATGGGCTCTATCATATCTACACTTGAAACTGTGTATGGAGTCAGCCTCCACCACATCGCTTCCTAATGCATTCCATTTGTCAACCACTCTGACACTAAAAAGTTCTTTCTAATATCTCTGTGGCTCATTTGGGCACTCAGTTTCCACCTTGTCCCCTAGTGCGTGTGCCCCTTGTGTTAAACAGCCTGTCTTTATCAACCCTGTCGATTCCCCTGAGAATCTTGAATGTGGTGATCATGTCCCCCCTAACTCTTCTGTCTTCCAACGAAGTGAGGTTTAATCCTGCAGTCGCTCCTCGTAGCTCATACCTCTCAGCTCGGGTACTAGTCTGGTGGCAAACCTTTGAACCTTTTCCAGTTTAGTCTTATGCTTGACTAGATAGGGACTCCATGCTGGAGCCGCATACTCCAGGATTGGTCTGACATATGTGGTATATAATGTTCTGAAAGATTCCTTACACAAGTTTCTAAAGGCCGTTCTTATGTTAGCCAACCTGGCATATGCTGCTGATGTTATCCTCCTGATATGAGCTTCAGGGGACAGGTCTGGCGTGATATCAACCCCCAGGTCTTTCTCTCTCTCTGACTCTTGGAGTATTTCATCTCCCAAATGATACCTTGTATCTGGTCTCCTGCTTCCTACCCCTATCTTCATTACATTACATTTGCTTGGGTTAAACTCTAACAGCCATTTGTTCGACCATTCCTGCAGCTTGTCCAGGTCTTCTTGAAGTCTCAAGCTGTCCTCCTCTGTCTTAATCCTTCTCATAATTTTGGCGTCGTCAGCAAACATTGAGAGGAATGAGTCAATACCCTCTGGGAGATCATTTACGTATATCAGAAACAGGATAGGGTGTGTGTGTGTGTGTGTGTGTGTGTGGTGTGTGTGTGTGTGTGTGTGTGTGTGTGTGTGGTGTTGTGTGTGTGTGTGTGTGTGTGTGTGCTTTTGTGTGTGTGTGCTTTTGTGTGTATGTGTGTGTGCTTTTGTGTGTGTGTGTGTGTGTGTGTGTGTGTGGTGTGTGTGTGTGGGTGTGTGTGTGTGCTTTTGTGTGTGTGTGTGTGTGTATGTGTGTGTGTGTGTGTGTGTGTGTGTGCTTTTGTGTGTGTGTGTGTGGTGTGTGTGTGTGCTTTTGTGGTGTGTGTGTGTGATTTTGTGTGTGTGTGTGTATGTGTGTGTGTGTGTGTGTGTGTGTGTTGTGCGCGCGTGTGTGTGTGTGGTGTGTGTGTGTGTGTGTGTGTGTGTGTGTGTGTGTGTATGTGTATGTGTGTGTGTGTGTGTGTGTGTGTGTGTGTGTGTGTGTGTGTGTATGTGTGTGTGTGTGTGTCCCTGTGTTTTACAGCAAGAAATCTTACTCTGTACTGGGAGGTAATTAGTTTGCACCTGCAGTATTTCCTTCAATTATCTTTCTAATTTGGGAATTAATTCTGGGATTTCTCTGGAGGTGGTCCTGGCATTTCTGTCAGGTGAGACTGTCATCTCCTGTCGCCCTGATGACTGACCACGATAGCTGTCGCCCTGATGACTGACCACGATAGCTGTGGCCATGATAACGGATAGTGACTACTTGATGGTGACTACTTGATGGTGACTATTTACACATTTTATGTGTAACATTTCTATATTCCAATTTTAAGCTGAATTATTTCATCAAATATTTAAAGGATGTATCTTTCAAACTTGGTAACTCATTCATTTATAGTTACTCTGTAAACAAGTGTCAATTATAGCTACTCTGTAAACAAGTGTCAATTATAGTTACTCTGTAAACAAGTGTCAATTATAGTTACTCTGTAAACAGTGTCAATTATAGTTACTCTGTAAACAAGTGTCAATTATAGCTACTCTGTAAACAAGTGTCAATTATAGTTACTCTGTAAACAAGTGTCAATTATAGCTACTCTGTAAACAAGTGTCAATTATAGTTACTCTGTAAACAAGTGTCAATTATAGCTACTCTGTAAACAAGTGTCAATTATAGTTACTCTGTAAACAAGTGTCAATTATAGCTACTCTGTAACAAGTGTCAATTATAGTTACTCTGTAAACAAGTGTCAATTATAGCTACTCTGTAAACAAGTGTCAATTATAGTTACTCTGTAAACAAGTGTCAATTATAGTTACTCTGTAAACAAGTGTCAATTATAGCTACTCTGTAAACAAGTGTCAATTATAGTTACTCTGTAAACAAGTGTCAATTATAGCTACTCTGTAAACAAGTGTCAATTATAGTTACTCTGTAAACAAGTGTCAATTATAGCTACTCTGTAAACAAGTGTCAATTATAGTTACTCTGTAAACAAGTGTCAATTATAGCTACTCTGTAAACAAGTGTCAATTATAGTTACTCTGTAAACAACAGTTAATATGTTTTACAAATGACTCAAGTGATCCAGTTGCCAAAACGTTTTGGTTGCTGGATCACGCGACGTTTCGACATCAAACCAATGGAAAAAAAAAAACAGACGCAAATATGCCATTAACTAATGCACCATTACCCAAAAAATCAGTTGTGATGAATTGGGTAAACAATTGATGAATCAACTCCTAGCCATCTCCCGCCAACTGTGTCTCAGCTTCAACTTTAACCTGAGAAGTTATGCCAATGGTGTTACTTGCAATGAATACAAAAAAAGTTTGAAATTGTGCATTACAGTAACCCAAAAATTATTCAGCCAGAGCACGATACGAGTGTAAGAGAGCGTGCCAGCGTTCACTGGTCCAGATCTGAACGCCCTGGCAGCGTTCTTGACTTCTGTAGATGTTATTCTCCCTGAGAGGGAGTTTTTTCCTTCCTTATCTCTCAAGATGTGACACTCTATGTTGTTAGACCAGACAAGGA